>JANTQJ010000765.1:0-10857 GCA_032989685.1 Arthroderma sp. PD_2
AACAACATCAATCGTCTGGCCAAGGAGTTCCCCCGTGCTCATATGGCTTCTCCCGAGGACAGAGTCACCGTCTGGTGCGCCAACGATTATCTCGGAATGGGTCGTAACCCCCAAGTGCTGAAGAGCATGCACGATACGCTGGATAACTACGGTGCCGGTGCGGGTGGAACACGCAACATCTCGGGACACAACCAGCACGCCGTCGCATTGGAGAGGACGGTGGCAGACCTGCATCGAAAGGAGGCTGCGTTGGTCTTTAGTTCTTGCTATGTTGCCAATGATGCTACCCTGGCCACGCTGGGTAGTAAACTGCCAAACTGCGTGATCCTGTCAGACAGCTTGAACCACGCCTCCATGATCCAGGGCATCCGTCATTCGGGTGCTAAGAAGAGTGTTTTCAAACATAACGACCTTGAGGACCTAGAGATGAAACTAGCTGCTCTGCCCCCTGATATCCCCAAGATCATCGCCTTCGAATCCGTATACAGCATGTGCGGCTCTGTTGCTCCCATCGAAGCCATCTGTGACTTGGCCGAGAAGTACGGCGCCATCACTTTCCTCGATGAAGTCCATGCTGTAGGCATGTACGGTCCTCATGGTGCCGGGGTGGCAGAACACCTCGACTACGACACCTACGCCAACCCAGCAGCCAGCGTCAAGGGAACAGTCATGGACCGTATCGACATCATCACCGGCACGCTGGGTAAAGCCTACGGTTGCGTGGGTGGCTACATTGCTGGATCCGCCGACCTGGTCGACACTATCCGCTCCCTCGCTCCGGGCTTCATCTTCACCACCTCCCTCCCACCCGCCACCATGGCAGGCGCAACTACTTCCATAAACTACCAATCCACCTATACCCGCGACCGCACCATGCAGCAACTCCACACCCGTGCCGTCAAAGCCTCCCTCGACGCAAACGATATCCCCGTCATCCCTAACCCATCACACATCGTCCCCATCCTAGTCGGAGATGCAGAAGTGGCCAAAAAGGCATCAGACATGCTCCTGGAAGACTACGGAGTTTACGTCCAAGCAATTAACTACCCTACTGTTCCGCGTGGCGAGGAGCGACTCCGCGTCACACCCACGCCCGGCCATACGAAGGAATATCGCGATCATCTCGTCCAGGCTCTTAAGGGAGTGTGGGAACGCCTGGGCATCCGCAAGACCAGCGACTGGAAGCAGGCCGGTGGCTTTTTGGGCGTGGGTGCAGCGCATGAAGAGAAGAATGTTCCGCTCTGGAAGGACGAGCAGCTTGGTCTGGCTGCCGGCGAGGAGCTGGAGACTGCCATTGAGCGCGAGTTGAAGGCTGAGGCATTGCATAGACAGCAGATGATGCGTCAGTTGGCCGATGGTTGCGCGGCAGAGGTCAAGGAAGCTAGGGTTGATCATGTCAACTCAGCTGTTTCGGCCTCTGCATGATCTTCCTCACTTTCTGCGATGCAACTGTTTTATTGCAACTCCCAACTATCGACGCTCCTTTGGTACTACTCTCTAAGCCGACTTGCCTGGGTCATCTATTGGCCCCTTTACATCTTCTTTTTGCAGCAGTTCTCTCAAGTGTCGAATATGAGTCAGGCAACATATGCCATGCCATACGTGAATTCACTATCGAGACATCATTCCTGCACCCCCTTTTTTGATATAGGCCTTTTTGGCGATATTATACTTCATATAAACCGCCTTCACGGCGAACCAATTCTTACATTTTATTTCGGCAAAACTTATTCCACCTTCCAAGTAGTTGTAATCCGTTTTTTATAACCTGTAAACACCCACGCCACGAAGTACATACATAACTTCTATCCAAGAAATTGGCGTCCACCTACCTCCTCGACATCCTCCCCCTACTGACCTTTGGAAACTCAACGGGAATCTTCAGTCTTGCAATTCTCTTTGACGCAGCCTCAGCCTTACCACCTTTAATACTCCATTTGGCAAACTCGGTCTCCCTAGGCTTATCGACCTTACAACCCAGCTCTCTAAAATACTTCAGGATCGTGTCGTTCTCCAACCTTAGATCGTCACGCAGGTCAGAGGGATCTGTAGCTAGCTCGTTTAAGCTGCTTCCTCCCATCTTTCCAGACGAGGGCGGTATGTGGAGTGATAGCGCACAAATCGTGGTGTGTAGGAGTGTGATATCATTGCGGGAAAGGAAAGAACCCTGTGGAACGAATTTACGGCGTATAGAGTCTAGGAAGGGGTCAGTTATTGTTGGAGTGACGGTGGTTTCGGAGTCCGTGGCAGCAGAGAGCGTTTGTCGCAGTTCTTCGCGGGGTGGGAGTTTCTTGCTATCAGGTCCACGACCACCACCACTGGATCGTTTCAAAGATCGCGATAGTTCAATTAATATAAGTATGAACCGTAGGAGTTGTGCGGTTGTCTTATCGCCCGTTTGAACAGCAGCTTCAACCCTATTAGCTACGAAGCGCGATGTGGTGGTGATGCCCTCTGAAGCAGCGACAGCCGCTTGCCAGTCTTGGACTGGTATTTTGC
Organism: Arthroderma sp. PD_2; assembly: GCA_032989685.1. Taxonomy (NCBI): domain Eukaryota; kingdom Fungi; phylum Ascomycota; class Eurotiomycetes; order Onygenales; family Arthrodermataceae; genus Arthroderma; species Arthroderma sp. PD_2. The sequence continues at coordinate 2,500 of JANTQJ010000765.1, forward strand.
GCAACGTTGGCAGGCCATTGGGTACCAGGCTCTCAATGCTGTATACATCTGCAGGCTGGGTGGCAGACATGTTCGGTTGGGGAAGTGGTTTGGAAGCTTGGATCTCTGCCTGTGCTGACTTCTCGGCCGCTGCGATTGTCATTGCGTCCTGAGGCATTGAGGAAAGCAAAGCGGATTCGGCTGCATTGGTAGATGAGGCGGATGCATTGGAGGTCAGAGCATTCTCCGTGATGGCAGCAACTGCTTTACGAGCCATTTTGGTTCCAAATGCTTCTGCAAGTGCCGCTCTTTGAGAGAGCGCGGTTGGCTAAAGGAATTATTAGCATTAAGCGCTTTCAAGAGCGTTAGTAGAGAGAATCGTGAGCATACCGCAGCTTCTTCGTCGGTTTCTTCCTCTACCTCTACGATAGCTTCTCTCGGACATCCTCGCACCATCATCTTCCTTGCCTCCAAAAGCTGCACGGTATTTTCCTTCGGGTCGTAAACCGCAACGTAGTGATTCCATAGATTATCCAATTCATTCTCTCCTTCTCTGCCGGTGAAATTGAGCTTAGGGTGCCCAGAGGTATGCAATAGCAGTTCTGTCGATGATAAGTTTGTGTTCTCGACGTGCTTCACGCGCTGCTGGCGTGGCTTTGCGTATGTGCTTAGTGGGAGTGTTTCTGGGACGGTGAGACCAGGTGAAGAAGCTGAAACGTAGGTCATTAGCTAAAGATGCGCTATCCAAAGAGCTGAATGAGTATATAGAATACATACCTATGATTGGGACTTGTCCTGCTGAGTTTTTCATGAATTGTACCTTCGCCGGTGAAGCGTTGGAGGCGGTTGCAGGTTTTTTGCTTGGTCGGTCATGTCTGTCGGACGCCCGTTTTCTCTTCTTCTCGACTGAGGAACTGCCCATTATGGCTATATTTGGTGGAATTGATATGGGTAAGGGGCTTCTTCCACTTTCTAATAATGTTGCTGAGCTGTATGTGCTCTGATGTTGGATGGTCGTTAATGTTGAATGCTCAGGGTAAAAAAAATTATGTCTTTGCGCCGGGACTCCACTCCACACACCACACCAAGCATCACAGAATCAATCAAGAATCTACAAATGCTAACAACACAAGCCAGAGAGACATGAGCAAGATATAGAACTACAGTCAGCTACGTTTGAGGAGGCAAAAGGTTTGCTTGAAAACTTCCAGTTTCGCATTCTGAGACTCGTCACTATCAACAGGCACAAGTGAACGTATTAATTACATGAGTAAAGCAACACACGAAGTCGCCAGAACGAAAAACCGTCCAAGTAACTTTTCACCATCTCTGTGGTTGAACGGGGTTATTTAAGCCCCTTCATAATTGACCAGCCTGGCCATTCCCATGCACATTAAAATGTTTTCATCACCCATTGACCATGAACAGAAAAAGGAACGAAAATACACCTCGGGAGGTATCGACGATTCCCACCAAATTGACTCCAAGTCAGATGCCCCGTTGAAAAGAATCGCAAAGTGGTTTTCGATATTCGCAAACGGGTTGGGAGGGTGAGAAGACGGAAGGTGTAGATTCGCGGTCGGACATCACAAACACATTCGTAAAGAAGACTTTCGTAATAGCGCACGCGGTGGCTGCCTTTTTCATTCAGGCGTTAAGGTAACATAGGCGGTTTGGCTGAGACAGAGCGGTTGAATAGTTTACTTGCTGCAGAGGGAGTTAGAAGGGCGTATTCAAAGTGTCACGATGGGAGTGTATGTTGACATACCTTCTGGCTCTAGTCTTACGGCGTTTACGCTTAAGACGACGAACTCGCTTCTTTCTCCACTTAGCTCTCATCTTCGCAGAATTGCTAAGGCTGCAATGGGACTGTTAGCAAAGGACAAGATCAAATAGCAGCGGAGCAGAAGCAAGCATACCTTTCTTTGTAGATGAGGAGGATGGTTGAAAGGAAGAAGAAGTCGCTTGGAAGCTTGAAGGTAAACGAGCTTTGTATGTGTGTGTGCTGACTAAGGAGGCTAGTCTACTTTGGGAAGCGAGGCTTGGCTGCTATTACGTCATCTGTTTTTATCCCACTAGATTATGTAATAAAAGATAAGAAAGCACGAAAAAGGGCATTTTAAAGGCCGAAAGGAAAGAGGGTCAAAAAGAGGGTCAAACGAATTAGACAGAACATAATGGAATTAGATTTTCAACCCGGATAGAGAGAGCAAACTAGCAAGCACTACATCGGCATATTCGAGCCCGCAATAGGAAAACTATTTTTTTAAACAAAGCAAATGATCCATCCCCCACCAAAAAGCCAGTAAATACCAGAAGAAATAAGAGAATCAAATAAATCAAGCAGCAGCAGCAGCAAGGGTTGGTGCAGCTGGCGTAACTGGGTCTACTGGAGTAGTGGTAGGCTGCGTGGCCTGGGAGTCACGGGCGATTTCAACACCGACTCGCTCGTTTCCGAGGAGGTCAGCCAAAAGAGGACTTGGGCGGTTGTCTCGCTCGGGCTGGTGGATTGCCTGGCTGGCTCTGTACTTGTGGACACTGTCGAGGTAGATGTCGAACAGGTAGGAAGAGTCTAGTGGTCCTCCCTTGGCTTCAGGGTGGAATTGGGTGCTGAAGATTGGTCGGGTCTTGTGAATCATTCCTAGGGTTCATGTTAGTTATTTGTTACTAGGGGAATTAGATAAAAGATGTCAACGTACCTTCGTTGCTAGAGTCGTTGAGGTTGATAAAGTACGGCTTCCAGTCACTTGGAAGGGTGCTGGCGTCAACAGCGTAGCCGTGGTTTTGACTGGTGATGTGGCAACGACCGGTAGTCAGGTCCAGAGCAGGAATGTTATGGGCTCTGTTACCGTACTTCAACTTGATAGTACGGGCACCAACGGCCAGAGCTAGGAGCTGATGGCCCAGACAGATGCCCATGATTGGGATCTGGGAGGTATTCATCAGCTTGGCAAGAGTGTGGACGGTCGAGGCGCAGTGGGTTGGGTCACCAGGGCCGTTGGAGATGAAAACACCGTCAAAGTGGTGAGCGACCTTGTAGACTGGGTAGTCGTAAGGGAAGACCGTCACGCTGGCACCACGGCTAACGAGGCTTCGAAGGATATTCTCTTTCACTCCACAGTCAATGACAGCTACGTGGGAGGTGCTGTTCTCGGCACTGACGTGAAAGGGAGACTTGGTGCTGACTTTGCGAACAAGGTTGATCTGCTCTGGGTCAACGAAGGCCTCGTCCTGGTCGGCATCGTACTCCTCGCCGACGGTGATTCTGGCGAGAGACGAACCACGCTCACGCAGATAGGTGACGATTTGACGAGTGTCGACGCCAGAGATGGCAGGGACACCCTCACGAGCGCACCATTGGCTCAAGCTCTCGACAGCGGTCCAATGGCTGTATTGAAGGGCGGCGTCTGCAACGACGACACCGACAGCCTGGAGACTGGGGGACTCAAAGTACTTGAGAAGACCGTGCTGGTCACGTTCGGAAGATGGGATGCCATAGTTCCCAATCAGGGGCTGGGTGAAGACGAGAATCTGTCCACGGTAGGAGGGGTCGCTGAGGGACTCTGGGTAGCCGACGAGAGAAGTGGTGAAGACAGCTTCACCAGAGATGTTGGACTTTGCACCAAACGACTTTCCATGAAACACAGGGCCATCGCGGATTGTAAGGGTGGCACGTTCGTTGGATGGAGCAGCGGCAGGCTTGGCTGTCATGGGTCCCCCGTTAACGACGGAGGCCATCAAGCGCGTCTGGACTGCAAACCGACGGGGTTGACCGCCAGCCGCGTGAGCCTGGAATGGCAGGGATCGAATAGCTCGGGCGAACATAATGAAGTGAGTGACGAGTTTTTTGATTTATATAGTAGTTTGTTGAGTAATGGGGGCCAGTCGGTCCAGGGGGTGACTCAGTTAACTGCGGCTTTCCACAGGTGGTCTACAGCAAGTTAGCAAAGGAGAATTTCCATCTTTGAGGCCATGATGGCATTCGACAAGAGTAGAGAGGCTTCAAGGCCATACCTGAGATGTAGTCCTGTTGAGAAAGCCACGTTAGCAGTCTGTTCCACCAGTTCGTTCGAGCTGTTCAAGGGGGGTGAGAGTCATACTTGGGAGGTAAAAACTGAGGCGAGCACACGCATAAGCACTTTTCTGCCTTTCAGGACTTGGTTATTCTGTTGAGGAAGAAGAAAGTGGTAAGGGGGAAGTGTGGAAGAAACGGTCAGAACATCGGGTCGTTGTTGGGAGGACTGAAAAATGTGAGGTTTGAAAGCTGGCTGAGATGGTTGGCCCAGAAGATCGTCCCTTTTTAGTACCACCAGAACGGAGAGGGAGAGGGCGGTGAACAGGAAAATTTTCTTATCTTTCCCCAGCAGAAAAACTGACCAACCAGAAGCGTCACACCCCGGTATTTGTATGGTCATTTTGATAATACCTCTGCTAGAGGGCTGTATGGTACTGTCATTAAGTGGGACTGCCCAGACCGCGCTTTTTCTTCTTTGGGCTCCGATTTTAGGAGGAAACACATGGCCGAGGCAGTTGAAAAGGCAGTCCTGAGGCAGATAGAATAAGTTGATATAGAGAGGTCGAGTTCCAGTTGATACCACTATGATAATACCCATGAATACCATTGTTAGGCATGTTCCGGAGGATGCCTTCAGTTTTGACGTCTAGGCTCTCCGTCACTAGAGATGCTGCTTGAGCCGTTGATTCCCCGAGATTTTGAACAAGTCGATATGCCACGTATAACTGAATATCACTTGTTATACTCGTCAAGCTTTCTTAGTGGAATCATGTATTGCGGGATGGATTCTCTCGTCCTAGTGAATATACTCTCTAAGCTCGAGTTTGGATATACCATCCATTTTGACTCCTAATATTAATACCAAACCCGTTTCTCCTGGTAGATAGAGTCTGATATAGTAATTCTATAACATACCATAACAAAGCTACCTTGATTCATTATGATTCGGTGCTTCTCATTGCTATCGCAGTTCACCATCGCATCATAGTGAATATCTTGATATTGTGTTGCTCCCACTTTTACCTATGCAACCACCAACCACCCCAACCACCATCACAATAAAGCAATAACACTTCTGAAAGCCTACCGGAATCTTCCACCGCTTTGTATCACACTGTTGACGCTATATGAAATCTCTACGCGAACCTTCCCGGCCACTCGCTGCCTGCCTTCAAATCTTCGCTTAGTTTTAGCGCCAAATTTCTCAGATATAAAAACCCCCTTTTTCTGCTCTCACCTTGCTTTCCTCTCCTTTTCTCTCTCTTCTCTCTCTTTGACCATCAAGCAGATACAGGCTGCTGTATCTGGTTTTTTGGTCTGTCTAGCTACTTGCCCGGCAAGTAGCCTAGGTAAGTAAACTATCCTTCTTCCAGCTTGTTGATATTGGCACTGATAGCACTTTTTATATACAGGCATCTTCTGAGAGCTCATCACAGGTACTTGGTAAACAAGTATCTGGGAGTAAGTACCCTCTCCATATCTCACTTTCTTCACTCCGTCTGATCATTTTGCTGACATGGTTATTTCTATATAGGCTCTTTCTTTCTCTTCCTTGGGTCTCTCCATGAGATTCCCCTGCTATGATCTACTAGCATGTCTAGTAGATTATGCAGTGATGACACCCCGCGGACACAACATTTCTTTCTCTTGGCTATCAAATTCAACTTCCTTTCGAGTTGAATTTGGTATTATTTCTCACTCATTTCAGCATGTTTCTCCTTTTTTTTTTTCATCATATCTTTCTGCTGGCCGGAGAGACTGAGGAAGAGAAGTAAAAAGAGTTACAACTGAAGTGATATTGGCTGTTTTGACGCGTCGTGGGCGATGCGATGGGCGGTAGATAAGTGTACTTCATCACATATTGCATGGCCAAACCCCTCCCCCCTTCCCTGCTTCCTCGGAAGATCTTAAATTGAGACAACGACGCGAGTACGTGAAGATATAGGATCCCATACTCAATATAAATGCGCCAACTGTCGAGCCTGGCTGTAAGTGCGCCTGTGTTCAAGCGAGAGACACTGCACTTTGAATGATATCTATCCCTATCTTACAGGGGCCCTGAAGCTAATCAATACATTTGATTCTATAACCAGACACCAAATGAACGTATTTAATTCCCATGTTTCCCGGTGCTTCTCAACTAGAGACATCCCTCAAGAGTTCTTTAGCTCCGGCAATCACTCTAGAAAAGAAAATCTCGTGGAATCAAATGCTTCAGTTGATACTCCAGGCGATGTACACAAGAGACTGGGAGGTCATGTTGGACTCAGTCGTTCATAACCTCCACTATACTCTATATAGCTATTTGATCAAGGGTCACTTCTGGTATTAGATTATACTACTAGCTAGAAGGATATCTTGGAAAGGGAGCTAGATAGTATGCATTATGATTGACCTTATATCTACGCAAAATGATGGACAGGCCTAAAATAATCCAATACATAATGAATGGAGACACTCTACACCCACCACATGTCATATATCTGCCTTACCAGTACATTATCGTTGTTCAAATTCAAAGCCAATAGCCTGGAGAATTTGAACATTTTATTGTGTACTTGTAAACATCCCTGTTCTACTTCCCATACTGATGTTTTGTTAGTTAACTACCCGGCTTCATTTCGACGACGACGAGAATTTTCCGTTCTATGCAAAGAGGGGTTCAGCACATCTCCACTACACGGCGAGCACCAGCATAATCTCTGATATCGTCTAAATAGATTGCTGGGGTAACTAAGACCGCCGTTTGGCACCGTCGCCGGGCTCCCTAAGCCTCCTATGTGCGAAATTCATTATCTTCCTTAACGAATGCTCGTTATACAGATCCCTTTTCAATGGTTGATCAAACGATTCAAGCAGCCGCGATGGCAGCCGGAGCTGCAGCCATAGCGATAGGCGAACTGTTCATCATTCGCAACCGCCAAAGGCTCGAGTATCGCCATCAGCGCCGTCAGCGCCGCCTGCAGAGGCTGCAAAGGCTGCATGGTCATCGGCCCAAACATAGCCTAAACAGCCAAAAGGCTGTATCTCGCATATCTTCTTCGAATGCCAGCCTTGACGAGGATACGGCTTCTCCAGGCGTCAAAGTTGATCTAATCCGTCCACCTGCTTCCGACAGTGGATATGACCCTGACACTTCTTGTTCAGATACCGAAGCTGACATGGGTACGTGGCTGCTCCCGGTATATGTTTGTTGCTTTTACCATTACCCCGGCTTGGTGATAGATGACCGTTTTCTCATGCATGCATGGTTCAAGGATTTTAGCCCCTAAGGGTGCGCACTTCACCGCGGCATTTCTTCGTAAAGTGGAAAAAGAGAAAAATATTCGAGCCTCGATAGAAGGCTGGTTGGATGCGCAGCAATAGGTATGGGATACGATCATCTCGCTTAGCCCCTCTATTGCTGCTGGTTTGGTTGCATTTGCTTATTACTCTACTAGTTGCGTCTCATCTCGAATACAAGAAACGCTGGGGTACAAGGAGTGTGCCAGACATCCTCGGCGTATCAAGGCAGGTCGCCGGCGGAAGCGTCAAGGGGAAGAAGCATGTAATATTTCCTGCTCTTTATAGTGTATATATCTGAGTTATATATCCTTCTTGGCCTGACAGTTGTGGGAGCAAGCATTTATTGGCTTTAGGCTCCTCGGTCAGAACCTTACATTAGATGTTTAATTGTATGAATACACCAAGGTTCATTTTGGGTCAATAAATGTAGTGTGCATGAACTTATCAATTGTTCTAATTATGTATTGTTCACTAGATTGGGGAATATCTAAGAACTGAAACATCATATGTGGTTGAAATGGTCGTGAATATTCGTGATCAAGATATATACTTCTTCAAGTATATTACAACAAGAATGTGGTAATGGCGACGAGGATAGACATTCCCAACGAGGCAACTGAAACCTCTTTCACGGACCCAGCATTGGTAGGGTTAGGCGACGGCGAAGAGGTAGAGGTTGGCGGAGGACCTTGCTTTGGAGCAGTGGGGCTCTTCACAATGTAGTTCTCAATCTCTGCAGTTCCGTTCTTGACAGCCTCGATTTGCTCCTTGGTGCAAGTGTCGGGCATAGTGAGGAGATAGCAGAGTGGCTCCGGTTCTGGGGGGATGTCGTTCTTGATCTGGAATGTAGTCGGGGTTCCCTCGGTGGAATAGTTGGGTTCTTGAACAGTGTCAATTTTACCGGTAGCTATGTCCTTGTTGAACATTATACGGTGGAAGATCTCCAAAGAGGCTTCAGGCTGGTAGGCCGGGACCTCGTGGCCGGCTTGGTAAACTCTGGTGAAGGAGAAGTTTCCGTATTGGCGGACTTGACCACCGACAAAGGAAGAGTTGATTTGGACGTCTACATATCCTGCATT
>JANTQJ010000766.1:0-10838 GCA_032989685.1 Arthroderma sp. PD_2
GAGTGGTTGGCTGGTTGCCCGCTAACGGGGTGCCGAGATCTCGCTAGGCTAGGGTCGCCCATCGAACCTGGCACGCCCGGGCGAGGCCTCCCAGGCTTTAACCCCCCCAGGCAGTCCCCTGGATCCGGTCGAGCCCAGGTCCAGAGCCCGCCCCTGGTTGGCCCGCGATGGAATCATTTTTTCTCTGGGCCCTTTCTCTAACCGGGGTTGGCTCCGATGTCGTTTTCCGCGGCCCTTCCATTCTATATAGTTATTTATACTTATATCCCACCACCACCAGCAGGACACTTCTACCACCACTTCTGTCCCTCTATCTCTCTACCAATTCCAATAGGACTAGAGACGAGACAGAGGAGGACGCCCGCTGTCCCGGTTGGTCCACTTACCGTATTTAGCCTTTGACTTGCGGTGGATGCTCCTAGTTTTATACATGTATATGTGAGTAATCCCGTCAAGTGATCAGTTCATCTTTTTCGTCCCTTCTGTCCTTTTCTTTATGCAAGAGTTTCTGCATGTACGAGCGAGGACCTCTCTGGAAACGCCGGATTAATAATCCTGGTTTACTTCCCAGGGGTCACAGTGCCGATAGTCAAGCCAGTCCCTCGTTATATATACCGGGAGCCATGTCGCCATGCACCTGGTAATGTTCCGTCAGAGTACTCCATAGGCAAGGGAGGGCGAGACGATGGAGTCTCGAGTACTCCGTACTGTAGTAGCAAAGAGATGCCTACTTCGACCAATGTCGTATATGCATTGTATCCGGTAGTCGGCGCATCTTCGGCTAAACCAGTAATTTAGGCAGTCAAGGTCCCCCTCCCTCGGAGTACGGGGTAAACCACCGAGACATGAAGCCAACTAGTCAAGAGCAGTCAAATGCGTCACATAGTGAGATGGGTTGACCAACGACAGTCACCAAACGCACTGCATCGTCACCATGCCGGATAAACACAAGTTATCCCATGGTAAATGGCCAGCAACGGGATAAAAGGAAGCAGGAGAAAAAGCAAAGGCGCTTCCTTGCCCCACGTTTCGGCCGGCGCTAGTGCACTCCTCCATATAAATTTGCCCATCGGACGGTAGCTTTTCCGGCGCATTTATAACCACCAGACACGAAGCCGGATTGGCCTTTAGAGCATGTCATAGGGCGGAACTTTTCAAGAGAGGTATAAAATCCTTCCTCAGGCCCGCTAATGGCAGGGTATCTTCCATGATAACTTACATCTTTGAAGAATAGAGGTATATATATATATCCTTGCACCTTGACTTGAAAAAAGAAAACCACTTTATCAGACTCAACGCGCGAAGCCATGGCACCCCACGCTGCTGCGAACGATGCGACCCAGAAGCCCGCTGTTGTCGAGGGAACGCTGACGGTTGCGAATGTTGCTGCCAACAGGACGAGATGTGCTCTTCCAAAGGGAGTTGCTGCCTTCTCTGATAGTGGCATGTTCAAGAGTGCTGTAAGGATTACCCCGCGCATAACTCTTTATCTTGCTTGCTGGGAGAGAGAGAGTAACTGACACATAGAATATAGGCATCAGCATCGAGACCAAAGGCGAAACGATGGGATCGTGAGTGATGGACAATTCTTTGGGGAGCAGCCGACTGGTGTTACAAGACTCAGCACTGACTGTTCGGCTTTGACGTACAGATTATATCAGTGATGAGAGTAAGCTCCGAAAGGTAGGCGGGCAACTAAATTACACCTTATGCCATTGAGCTCTCACTAACTCTTGTTGTTCATTAGCCATCTACACTGAAGCAGGTTGCCCAGTACTTGCAGCCAGGTATCATCTCTCTCGGAGGCGGTCTTCCATCCCAGGAATACTTCCCATTCCACGATATCAGCGTTAAAGCTCCTAGCCCAAGCCAGTTCTCTGATCTTGCCCCCGCGAACCCCGAATGTGTCGTTTCATCTACAAAGCACGATATTATAGACGGGACAAGCGACTTTGATCTCGAGGTTGCTCTCAATTACGGCCAATCCGTCGGATACTCTGCCCTGGTTAGATGGGTGACGGAACATGTGGAGGTATGTCCCTGATCCTACTACCTACGCTTGTGGAATTGTCACTAAAGAAGAGGGAACCCTTTAGATTGTTCACAACCCTCCCTATGGTGATTGGGAACTTACATTGGCTCCCGGAAGTACGCAAGGATGGGACTTTGTACTTCGAATGCTATGCAAGCCCGGTGATATCATTCTCACCGAGGAATATACATTCTGTTCCGCAATGGAGGGCGCTGCTGCCCAGGGAGTGGTTCCTTTCCCTGTAAAGGTGGACGCCGAGGGTCTACTCGCAACTTCTCTAGATGAAATACTCACCAACTGGGACCCTGCTGCTCATGGTGGTGCACGTAAACCATTCGTCTTATACACCGTGCCTTCAGGCCAGAACCCCACCGGCGCCACGCAGAGTGCCGAGCGACGAAGGGAAGTATACAAAGTTGCCCAGAAGCACGATGTTATAATTGTCGAAGATGAGCCATACTATTTCCTTCAGATGGAGCCTTACAAGGGGCTCGGTACACCCATGACCCCTCCACCGGAGACTACCGATGAGTTCCTAAAGACTTTGATACCATCGTTCCTAAGCATGGATACCGACGGACGTGTTATAAGACTGGATTCATTCTCGAAGGTCCTTTCCCCTGGCTCCCGCGTCTCCTTCCTTGTTTCTTCCGCCCAGTTCACGGAGCGTATGATTCGACAGGCAGAGACATCTACCCAATCCCCCAGCGGAATGGCGCAAATCATACTTTATAAACTGCTGGACGAAGCATGGGGCCATGAGGGATATCTTAAGTGGCTAATCCATATTCGCGTGGAATATACCAAGCGCAGAAACTGTATCATGGATGCATGCGAGGAATTCCTTCCAAAGAGCATTGCCACTTTCAACCCTCCGACCGCAGGCATGTTTGTAAGTTTTTAATCCCTCCCTCACCGCAACCTTCCATCGTAAAACGCTAATCTTGCATCCTTGTAAATAGAACTGGATCCAGGTTGACTGGAAAAAACACCCCGCCATCAAAGAAGGAAAAGATCACAACGCTATTGAAGAAATGATTTTCCTTGCAGCGGTTGATGCAGGCGTCCTTGTTTCACGCGGCAGCTGGTTCTTGGCAGACCAATTGGCGAAAGAAGAGGATATGTTCTTCAGATCTACGTTTGCAGCTGCCCCTGCAGACCAGATAAGGGAAGCCATCAGGCGATTCGGCTCGGTTCTCAAGGCCCAGTTCAACGTTCAATAAGCGACAGTGCGCATACATGTTCCCTCTTATAAACTGCTGATATGATGAAAAGGTAGGCTATGTGGAATCATACTTTTAGGGCGGCTGGTTTGTTCTCCGGATGCTCTACGGAGTATGGTTTCTTGAGATGTCTATAGACCGTATATGGTGTTAGCTTCTGTAGAACTCTTGATAGCTAGTTATAGCATTTTCTACTTTTTGTACATATTTTAGATCAAATAAGAGCCATTCAGTAGATTATATTCTTTCGTTCCAAGCTGCCACCTCCGTCGACTCTTTTTCAACATAAATTCTCATAGCGATACTCCCTATGCTCTTTAAGTGAAAACAGACGACGCCCCCACTAGTCCAAGCTTAGTCATCGATGAATAGTTTCTCCGCGCTCCGACGTCCGAAACAGGCAAGATCCAACATCACCGAAACACCGCCCAATTATCCCATTCTCCCTTCGAACTCCCTTTCCTATCTACTTTTCTTCACGCCATTGATACATCCAGCATTTTATGGCGTTGCTGGTGTTTTCAAACTGGAGGTTTTAATATTCTTTTTCCATTCCTAACGTTTTCCTTCTTTATTATCTTTCCTTTTTTTTGCATGAAAAGTCTAAATCTATTTCTCTTGATACCCTTGGTTCCTTCGACGTTTTCTTGTTAATCCACTTATAGAGGTAAGGGACTTCTATACTTTCACTCTATATAGTGAAGGCCACTATTTTTCCAGTATTCGGTTAAGCGTAGATCGCTGGTATTAGATACCCATGTTGCTTCTAGCTGTTGTAGACCTCCTTTTTGACAAATGTTCAAAGGGGTCAGGCTTATAGATACTGTTGCATTTTTTTTGGCAATGGACATAGGAGGTGGTTTTTTAGGATATCCTTATCAAGTGTGGATTGGTGACAGCTATATATAAGATTGTCTTGATCAATAGCTGACATTGGCGTCATGACTACAGATATTATCGTCACGTAAACTAAACCAGTGGCAATCTGGTTCAACTCGCTTACACTTCTCTCTCTTTGTTCCAGAGTTAGTGGTAAACATCAACTGGGCGACCACTCATTCCTTCACTGCAACTGGTGACGGCCCTATCTGGCTCATTCTTTCAGAAGAGGTGTCTAGCCTTATGATATGTGATATCTGATATCTAGGTAGGTCACCCGTCAACGCCTGGACTGTTCGATGAGCCTATCCCTGTTTATTGTTGTTTACTAGTCGCGGGTTTTCACGCTAAGAACTGACGCTAATATGAATCTGGACAGGTACCTGAAGTGTCAAAATAGCATCTATACAAGATTCGACTTCTTCTGTCAAGCATCTATTGAAGGAAAGACCCGGAGATTGAATACCTGATCCTGACATATATTAACATCTGGCTTGAGATTCCTATGATGGCCATATCCTACGCCTAGACTGTGGACTGGAATTTATCAACACTCGACTGCCGCAATAATAGGTCTATATCAGAAGATTCTGAACCTCCTCTTAGAGTGATAATCATAGGCACTCGACCGCTTCTGTCGCAGCCTTATATCTTCTACATTTTTTAGGATACATTGTCTGTTTACTCTTGAGTCGCGTAGGTCTCTCTCCTCCTTCAGTATGATATTCTCATCTTCTTTTTTCTTCTCCTCTCTTTCTTACTACCTTCTCTCTCTCTCTCTTTCTTCTCTGAATTGTATTTCTCTTCGTGTCAAATTCTGTTTATGCCTTCATGTTGTGTGTGATGCTCTGATATTGCCTATTTCATCCGTTGTCTCTGGTTTACCATGGATCCTCCTCTGGATGAGAACATGCATCCACGCGAGGCTGGCTTGTGGTATCTATTTCTTTAAAAATTTTTCTTACGATTACAAGTCTAACATATAGTACTGCATAGTGATACACCCAGCCCCTTACGCGCTCGTGGGTTCACAGGGGATAAGGAGGATATCCAAGCAGCTAGCGCATATCTTTTCTGTAACGCCGCGGCAAGGCTTCAACAGCAGAACCTCGATCGGGCTAACGAGAACTTACCGACACCAGAGACTGCTCCAAGAAACGCGAATTCTGCGCCGTTCATAGAGCACGATCTTAACGAAGGCAATCCCGAGTTAACATCGTATTTGCAATCAGAGGATTACCCATCGTTTTCTAGCCAAAACCAATCTGGTGAGGCTCATTGCATCAGTTCGTTTGAAACATATCACTCGAACCATTCCCATTCGACCTTAGCTTCAAGCGAGGAACTTGACCCCGATCTCCATCCGCCTTCACCCACTGCAAGGTATGTTACCGCCTACTACAACTTCTCAGGCCTTCTTAATGCTAACCTAACACATTTCATATATAGATTTTCAAAGCGAGTTTTCGCAAGCGAAAATACTCCAAGCGCGCATCAACAGTTCAACCAGCTAGTTGATCCCTTCCCTCGGCTTCATGAACCTCCACCGTTTTCCTCGATAAATAATTTAGAGCCTCAATTTCGTCCTCCCATCAGACGTGCATTCACTGCAGAGAATCAGTACTACTACGAAGACCATTCTGTAACAAATTCTAAATATAGAGAATATCCACGACCTAAAAGGCTCTACACACGTGGCGAATTTCAAGAGAGGACTAGAGAGCTCCTGAAACACGACACCAGGCCAGGTGGTTTCAACGATTTTGATCCGGATTTCTCGAATCGTAAGACCACAACAGCCGCCGCTCTCAAACAAGCTCGATCATTCCAGGATCCACGTTCTCTTACAGCCCCCTTACCGAAGCCGACGAGCGACTTTGAGCCCGATCGTCGACAGCGTGCTGCCACTCTTCCTAAGAGACCACCTCGTCCTCTTCAGAGACGCGCAGTTAAGACTGACTCCTTCCCCCAACCACATCAATTCTCAACACTCAATCCCAAAACTCAATTTAATCCCCTGAATTTTGTTCCCGGTGGAGTAAACTCGTCTGGCCATCTTTATCTACCAACACCAGGAAGCCATCCCGTTGCTCGACCCGAGCCGGATCAAGCTCTATCTTTCAACGGCTCACCCGGACCACAGGTTTTTCACGCCCAGGGCGACTTCGGCTTTTCCGTCACTCGACCTGGTCGTGTTGAGCCTTCACATTCTGATCCGTGTCCACCTCGACCTCGAGCTGTCTTCCATCTGCAGCTACCTACTGCACAAGAACTCAAAGATCGAAAACACAAGAAAAGCGGAGCTCGGAGATTTACTTCATCTCTCAAAAGATTCTTCTTTCGTAAAGCGAAATCCGAGCCGACAAATACTGCATCTTCCGTGTTTTTCACCAAGAGCGAGGCTGATCCTACACAAGCTCTGCAGGCTAAAGAACTATCAGAGGACCCTAATCCAGCTCCAGCTGTATTATTTGAAGAGGAACTCAGGGGCGCTGATTCTACACAAGCTGCACAATTTGAAGAACAGCTCAGGGACGTTGATTCCGAGCAGGCTGCACGGTTTGAAGAACAACTAAGGAAGCCGTTTATTACTGTAACTGTTGACCCCCCAGCCGAAGGCAACACACCTAGCCCACCACAAGAAGATACTTCCATCATGTTTTCCGCTGGGCATCTCGACCCGTCATCGGCCATGCTTGCCATCACTAAGCAGAAATCTGAGGCTATGCGGCTTGCTCGAGAGCAAGGGCTTGCGGTCAGAGAGATGTGCCGAAGAGCAAAATCGGAGATTCCACCATACACATTCGAAGAGCTAATTGGAAAGGGCTCATACGGTCGTGTTTACAAAGGGTTTGTGCATCTTTTATGACTATTATCAGTTGAATACAATATATGACATTGCTAACACTCCAAACAGACATCATCTTCCCTCAAAGTCCGTGGTTGCCATCAAAGTTATGGATATTGATAACCTCGATTATGAGACCACTCGAGACTTCAAGGATGAGTCTATCAAGGATTTTATTCACGAGACGAAAGTAATGTCACAGGTTAAAGATGCAGGTGCAAAGAATATTAATATGTTCATCGAGGCAGTGTCAATACACTCCCAGCTCTGGCTCGTTAGTGAATACTGTCCAGGTGGGAGCATTAAAACTTTAGTAAGTTCAACCCGGTGAAGTCCTAATCATTTGTATAGCTAACGGCCTACTTTCAATAGATGAGGGCTACTGGTGATAAACTAGAAGAAAGATTTATCATTCCAATTGCTAGAGAAGTAGCTGAGGGCCTGAAGGCAATTCACGATGCCGGAATTATACACAGAGATGTTAAAGGTGATGACATGGAAACCTACGTGCTCACCTTCTTTCTAAAGCTAACGTTTTTCGTAATTAGCCGGTAATATTTTGATTCACGAAGAGGGTAATATTCAAATTTGCGACTTCGGTGTCGCAGGCGTCCTTCAGAGCCAGCGTGACAAGCGCTCGACCTGGATTGGAACACCACACTGGATGCCCCCAGAGTTATTCCCTAACAAACCTGGCGACGAAGTCCATCCATACGGCAACGAGGTTCGTCACACAGTCTCTAATTATATTCCATTCGCTCCTTTTTAATTAGTGAGCTTTATTTTAGATTGATGTTTGGGCATATGGCTGCACGCTTTTTGAATGCGCCACTGGCAACCCACCCAACGCGACTCTCAGAGAAAGAATGCAGATTGGACGTCAACTTAACCGTTTCACCCCAAGGCTCGATGGGGAGAATTACTCTGAAGAATTGTGTGAAATTGTTTCCTACGCATTAGATGCCGACCCTAGGTCCAGGCCGGCTATGGGTGATATCCTTAAACACCCATATATCGTCGACTCTGAGCAGACCCATCCGACCGAGGGTTTAAGGGAGCTTGTGAAGATATACTACCAGTGGTCTCAGCGTGGAGGTCAGCGAATATCACTATTCAATCCTGGTGGCGCTGCGGCTGCAGAAATGCCTGGAGAGAAGGGCCCCGGGGAGGATGAAGCGTGGAACTTTAGTACAACTGAAGGGTTCGAAAAACGCTTTTCAATCATCGATTTAGATCAACTTTCTGCATCACTAGCCGCGCTAGAAACAGAGCAAGACCCAGAACCAACCTATAACTCGTTCGATCAATTTAATATTGAACCCGAAGAAAGAGAGCTCACGGTGGATGAAAAGGTCAACTTTGATGAGAGAGTGAAACGAGGGGCGGCTGCCATGGAGGGAATATTCGACGAAGCAAAGCCAAACTACAAATACGAAACCAAAAACGACTTTGTGCCCGTTGAGCAGACACGCAAATTCACTGACCTACCGTTAAGGACCGAGACGGATCGATCATCTGTTGCTTCCACATTTATCGACATAAACCTTGGAGTTTACGACTCCTCACACTATGCGTCGGCATCAGGGACTGCTAATCCTCCATTCCAACTCGCTGATGCTGACACGATCCGCGCCCACCGCTCAAGCAGCCGATCATATCGTAACTCCTCTAGCGCTGGTAGTGAATCACAGGAAGACTTCCAGCAAATACGCGGTCCGCGACCACCAACCATGGACTGGAAATTTCCAACTACAGCCTCAAGCATTGAGGAGAATGACAGTCCTGTCCAGGCGGATGATGATATTGCACCACACGACGTAGAGCCACTTGAACCGCGCGAAGACAAGCGAGACACAAGGGCCTGGACATTCCCAGTTATGACGGCAGAAGATGATGGGCCAGGGGATGAGCCAATTGATGAGACAGTTCACGACGAATCCTCAGTTGACTGGAGCTCAGATAATGAAAGTACCACCGCCGAGGCAATGTTTCCCCTTCAAGACTCACCAGACTCGGCTCCCATTCGCAACAGGAACATTGGAGAGCCAGGCCACCGCACCATGGCATCTGAATCGCGCCCATCTACTTCAGATTCCATGCAATCATCGGTGTCTGATGCAGACTATGACCCATTCCGATTGGACAGAGAGGCTTCGGTGACTGCACCTGAAAACCATACCCAAAGGCAGCCTTTAGCAAAAGCGCCGCCGATAAGAGAGCCCGACTACCATTATTTCCATCAGGATTATGAATATAGTAGCAACCATCCTGGTCCAAACGTCTTAGCTAACGGCTTTGAGGAGGGCAATGTCGGCAGCTTACCAGAGAGCATAACCCTCAGGAATGGGAATATCCCAATGCCGCCCCTTGCTCGCTCAGAAAGGTCATCGATGTACTCTCAAAACGGCAGGGGCCCCTTTAACCCTACTGCGACAGCAGAGAATAACCCATTGTCCCATTTTCCAGACCCGAGGCCTCCAAGCATGGAAAGTTTAATGGAAGGCGCCAGTGATGAAGTCGTTGCTGCGGAACTGGATCGTTTATTTGGAGAACTAATGCACGGACTAGCGGCAACCGGGGAGGCGATTCAGTCAATGGATACCGCAACAGCAGACGTGCAATCCGAGTCACCATGAGAGAAAGAAAGGCAGAGGCACAACAGAGGGGAATCGTGGCAATCGTGGCTTCAATATGGATATTCTGTTTGTATACTTACGGGTGTGTGGGTGGCTCATCTGTTTTATGTTTTCCGTTTTCCTCCCCTATTTCTTTTCCAAAAGTCCCAGCGGGTGCATTGCCGGCTCACTAACACTGTTCTTCCTTTTTTTTTTTTCTAACACCGGGTCTGATTGTATTGCGTTGGCGATTTGCGGTCTGTTCTTGGGATTTTGTTTAAAACTAACCAATTAATGAGCGTGAGCGATATGTGATGAGTCTACGATTGGACGGCCACAGTTTAATACAAACCAAAAAAAAAAAAGGAAAATACCTAAGCAAAGCTGTGACATGCCACTTTTTATGTTTTGATGTCTAATAGGCTGTTATATCAATCAATATATTTTGTTTATTCTATGTTTGCCATGCCTGATGATGTAAGCGGCGGGCCAACGTCGTCCATCCCAACGTCCATCCGTCCATCCTCGTCCATCATGCTGCGAAGAATGACCAGTTACACTGCAGTGCACAGCTCCTCCTACAGGAGCTGGACAAGTGCAACGTGTGCTATCCCTGGGTATACACGTTCATGTTTGGGCCGTTTCTTGTCAACCTAATAGTTCATCCCTCGTGTTCATGGCTGTAAGAGGGCTGTGCGACTTAGGCTGTCGGAGGATGTATATGCCAGTCTTCAAGGCAGCGGAACACTATGATGGAGATACAAAGCTACGAAATGATCGTCAGTGCCGTTTAATTCTTCGGTCCGTCAGACGCATCAAATTATGGTTGAAGCTCGTCAACTTCCCACTCGCCCCAAATTCGTTGAATATCGGACCTGACTCAGTGCTCAAATATCCAACCGATATTTCTCGTTCTCCGTTTCCTGTGTTTCTTTTCTTTTCTTCTTAGGTCTGCTTCCGCTGTTTGGCTGGAATATCTGACGCCTCATATCGCCAGATCAGCGTTTTTGATGTGTTGTTTATCTTGGTGAGAAGCCGGCTTTTCGTGCCATGGATGAAGTTATATACCTTCATCCATACTCGTTCTCAAATATAACTTTGGATTAGAGGGTATTCCTCTGCGGTATCATTGGTAGAATGGTATAGCGCCCATTTGAATTAGGCGTAAGTAGGGGAGGACATAATAGATATCCATTCCGGTCAAGAGAAAGCATATGAGTTTTACCTTTTGTCTCGGTAGT
>JANTQJ010000767.1:0-10821 GCA_032989685.1 Arthroderma sp. PD_2
TGACCAGATACCCGGGGATGGGAGATCCACCGGGCCAGAGGCGACACGGAACACGGCGATGATAATACTCTATACCGTTACAGGAATCATTACTGTATTGTTCCTTGCCGTGATTATGACCGGTGCCATACGGGCCCATAGACATCCGGATAGGTATGGGCCGCGGAATGTGCCGGGAAGGTCGAGGCAGAGTCGAGCAAAGGGGATTGCGAGGGCGATGTTGGATACGTTACCTATCGTCAAGTTTGGAGAAGATAGGGAGAGGACGAAGCATGATGGTCAGGATGGGGATGGTGATCGTGATCGTGATGTCGAGATGGGTGATAGACATGGACATCAACATGGACATCAACATACTCATGAACATACACATGAACATACACATGAACATACACATGAGCATACACATGCTGAGCAGGAGAATGGTACCATTACTACCGGTACGGTCGCCGTTACTCCAGAACAGTCCCGTTCCGTTTCGCCTGCTCCTGGTTCTGCTGCTGGTTCCTGTTCAGGCTCAGGCACTGCAACTCCATCCCCGGAACGAGAACCATCCACCACCTGTCCGATCTGCACAGACGAGTTCGTCCGTGGCCAGGACGTCCGTCTCTTACCATGTAACCACTCCTTCCACCCAGAGTGCGTTGATCCATGGCTCGTCGATGTCTCGGGTACTTGTCCATTATGGTATGTCTCTTATCCTACTCTCTTTTTATATAATATACGTGCTAACCATAATAGTCGAATCGATCTCCATCCACTTGAAGAACAGCCTGGGCATGCTGCTGAAGGTGCAAGTGAGGGCGGAGAGAATACCACCGCCACTCCTACCACTGCCACAGCAGAAGCAGCCACAGAGGCACGTACAAGTGCAGAGGGCACACAAGAAGGCACAGCTTCACGACTACAGCAGGCTCGCGTCCTACGGACGAGACAAACTCCCGCCAACGCAGAAGAGAGACGACGGAATCGACTGTCAGCACGCTTCGTTGAACGCTTCCGCATTCGAACCCGAAGGCACGGTGAGAGCGAGGGCAGCACGTAGCCCTCTCACCTTCTGATATTTATTTTCTCCATTTACGTACATTTAGGCGCCGGTGTTGGCGCTGGACATGTCAAAAGCTTAGTCTGCTTTCCTAGGATTTGCACGATATTATGATATGAATATGCGGATACTCTTTTTGTTCATATTTGGATTTGGGCTTGCATCTGGAACTCGGCGGGATGTAAATATGGTATATATATCTGCATATATCCACTGTACATATATATAGCTCTATAGCGGATGAGAGCATGGAACATGGCTTAATCCACACATCATTTACTCGCTACCGACTACTGAAAGAATGTCTGTTCGTAGATGTGTTGAGTGTATCTATCCCTAATATACATACCGTACCTATTATTATTATCTATGTCTTCCTCCACGGATACATGACCTCATCGTCCTTGCGTATCCAAATCTTCGACTTCTTCTTACTCACCATATGCTCGACAAACACGTCTTTCGCGTTGGAGGCCTTGAATTTGCGAATCCACCGTGGATCCCACAGTTCACTGGCAACGCCTAGATCTTTGCAGCATCTCATCATAGCGTTGGATTTACACCCTTCTGTCGCCGTGGGGATTCCGTCGGGGCTGAAGTAGTCTTGTTCGCCGCGGGATATGGATACAAGCCTGCATTCCGTTAGTTAAACAGTTACCAAGTGATGTGGAAGTGATGGTACGTACCGCCCATGCGCAACAAGAGCATATTCCCTCGTCACTGTCCTGCCTGTAACGATACTTTCGCTACGCGGCACGAGGCCCCATCCTCCAGGGCCAAACGCCTTGTTCAGGATACGTCTATACTTGATCTCAGGCAGATATACGATGCCATCGGGTTTGATCTCGACATCTCCTGGTTCAACAGGCGCCAACAGTATGGCAGCAGCTTCCTTCGAGAACGGTTCAGCGCTCAGTCCGTGATATGAGCGTGTCCAGTCGACGTGTCCGTTTGGAACATCTGCGGGCTCCAAGACGAGATCAGGCGGGGAGTCACCGAGGCCGGTCGCGGTTATGTCTTGGATCGGGTGGGAGGTTGCTGATGTTGTGAAGGCGGGTGGAGGTGTGGTATTCTTTGATGCGGGTGAAGAGGGTGTAGGAGTTGGTGTAGACGCGGCGGGTGCAGGTTTGGAGGAAGATGATGTCGTCGATGCTGGCGCACTCTTGTTATAGCTGTTGTACGTTCTCTTGGGGTAATTGCTGGAGGTGTTTGAGCGGGAGTAGGACGGTGATGGCGAGGGCTTGGAGGTCGATGATATCGATCTGTACGCGTATGGAGAGCAGCTCGATAGCTTCGAGTATGTAGAAGGGCGAGCTATGCCGGACCAATTGACCCGTCGCATCATGGTAGAATTCATCCCAACGCCGACCAAGAAGTCTCTCTGGTTGTTCTGAATGTTTTAGTTGGTGAAAAAAGATGAAGCTGGTCGAGAAAGATGAATTTGATATCCAGATCCCGTGATCGATAGTAGAGATTCATCAACGCCGCAAAACTCGCTGTTTATTTAATATACAAAAGACGGGGAGATGGAATAGAAATACAATGGGAGTAGATAGAATGGAGAGTAGAAATGGGCCTGAGGTCAGTTATCTCGGGTTTCTGTTCTCTCGTTGTTCCCATGTCGTTTCCAGCACTCGCGGAAGGCCTCCATCTAAGAAAATTCACCACTTAGCCTGCGTCCAAGTAGAAGAAGTAATATATTATCAATATAACCGAAGTACTTGGGCCGTCTGGAGTGAATAATGAAAAGAAAAAAAACACTCCGCTGGTTGAAGCCGAATTTCTTGCTCGGTGAAATTCCGTATAAGAAGAAATAAAAAAAAACCCCCCCCGCGAGAAAGAAAAACATACCTCTTTACTGCACACTCGCCAGTCTCGCTTCTCGTAGTAGCAGTCGTTCATCTTCAGCTGCTCGGCTGTCTCCCTGTTAGACGCTGCTCTGTCGCTGCCTACGGACTCCTTTCTTACCTGCACAGCCGGTGCTAAAGATCCTCTTGTCCCTGCGCTGGTCAGTTAGTCCTCCGCGCAGAGAGAGAAGAAAACATACCAATCGTCCGGCTCGTCATCGTCGTCGACTTGGACCGCCTGCGGCTTCTTCTCGGCTTTGGACATTGCGAAACCGGCCTTATCTCGAGAGGATTGAAAGTTGCAAGGAGATCGTGTTCTCGTGGACGTGAACTTCCGGTCTTTTGTGATAAGATGGCGGCCAAATCCAACCCCAAGAGACTCAACGTCCTGGTATATTCCGGTGCGCAAACCTACCCTGACTGGAGAGAGAATATTCTGACGGAGCCTCCAGGAAATGGAACTACAGTGGACTCGGTCCGTCAGTGTCTGTACACCTTGCGCCGTATCCTGTCGCCCAATTATGCCGTCATACCGGTCACTGGCGAGATGGTCATCAAGGAGCCGTGGACTTCTACCTGCGCTCTGTTCGTGATGCCAGGAGGCGCGGACTTGCCATACTGCAGGACCTTGAACGGCGAAGGCAACAGGAGGATAAAGCAGTTCGTTCAGCGTGGAGGGGCATATCTGGGCCTATGTGCGGGCGGTTACTACGGTAGCTCACGGTGTGAATTCGAGGTCGGGAATAAGAAGCTCGAGGTTATCGGGGAGAGAGAACTGGCTTTCTTCCCTGGTATATCTCGGGGCTGTGCTTTTCCTGGGTTCGTATATCACTCTGAAGAAGGGGCCAGAGCTGCTGAGCTGAAGGTCTCGAAGACTTCGCTTCCTGTTGGTTCGGTTCCGGATACGTTCAAATGCTACTACAATGGAGGAGGTACCTTTGTTGATGCGCCGAAATATGCCGACCAAGGTATAGAGGTGCTCGCAAGCTATACCGAGAAACTCCACGTTGACTCGGGAGAAGGGCAGGCTGCTGTGATCTATTGCCCTGTGGGAGATGGTGCGGCTATACTGACTGGACCACACCCAGAGTTCGTATCTTGTCTAAAGCTATCATTTTTACGTGGGATACTAACGAGTGTAGATTCTCTTCCGCCAACTTGGACCGTAACTCGGATGCCCCTGAATACACAGACGTTGTTGATTTATTGGCAAGAGACGACAAGTTCAGAACAGAATTCCTAAAAGCCTGTCTAGCCAAATTGGGTCTACAGATAAACCAAGACTCTTCAACGGTACCGTCCCTTTCTCAGATGCACTTGTCTGCCCTGGAGCCTGGCGCTGCACTTGAAGTCCTTTCTTCCCTAAAGGACGTCATCACCACAGAGGACGGCGAGGAGTATATCAAGGACGACAATGATACTTTCCTCCTCGAGACCCCGTCCTCTATGAGAATGAGTAAAGTCGCAGAAGCGCTTCCAGACTCCCCAGAAGATAAAACTGAGGCTGCTGCCACTGACGTGTCTGCGGATGAGGACAGAATTGTCGATTATAATGCTCTCGTTAAACGACTTGTAGTCAATGACGAGCTTCCGGGGACGAAGACGACACCGTACTTTAACCACCATGCTTTTTACTCTAACTTGGCAGCATATAGAGACCAGTCAAAGGAGGAGGTAAAGGCGTTCGGCTCACACATGTTATACGGTGAGGTGGTCACCAGCACCAACACCATTCTAGAGAAGTGAGTATTCTTGTGCCTCGCTTCTAATCCCTTGTACTAATATATTTCAAAGGAACTCGCGTCTGCTACGACGACTCCCGAACGGGACAACAGCCACAGCTACAGTGCAGGTTGCCGGTCGTGGCCGTGGCTCAAACGTCTGGGTCTCACCACCTGGCCAGCTCATGTTCTCTGTGTGCGTACACCACCCAGTGGACAAGCTGATGACTGCCCCAGTGGTATTCATCCAATACCTCGTCGCAATGGCTATCGTCCAGGGCGTGAAGACATACGACAAGGGATATGATACGCTGCCAGTAAAGCTAAAATGGCCAAATGATATATGTAAGCCTCGCCGTCCAACTTCACCCCATCCAACCATACATACTAACAGCCCATAGATGCCGTCGACCCTACAGACCCAACAGGAAAAACATACACGAAAATCGGCGGCATCCTCGTCAACGCCCACTACTCCTCTAACGAATACATCGCCGTAGTCGGCGCAGGTCTAAACGCCCTCAACGCAGCCCCCACGACATCCCTCAATGCCCTCCTGCAAGCTTTCAAAGGCACATCAAACCCAGAACCTCCATCCCTAGAGAAACTCCTAGCCCGTATCCTTACTACCTTCGAAGGGCTATATGCACGCTTCCTACGTACAGGATTCGACAAGGACTTTGAAGACATGTATTATTCTGACTGGCTGCATATGGGCCAGATCGTCACATTAGAGGAAGAAGGCGGGGTACGGGCAAGGATCAAAGGCATCACGAGGGATTTTGGGCTTCTGATCGCTGAAGAGCTGGGTTGGGAAGATCGTCCGACTGGTAAGGTGTGGCAGCTGCAGAGCGATAGTAATAGCTTTGACTTCTTCAAGGGGTTGTTGAAGAGGAAGATGTGAGTGCCTTATGTGAATAAATTATGACTTACGATGCGTATTGCATTTAGTATATATATGCCAGCCACCTATGTGGACTGATAGAAGATATCTCTTACGTTACTACTTTATAGAGGATGAATTCATAGTGAAAATATTGTCATTAATAATATCAAGGTGTATAAGAATAGTGTTACTGTAAAGAGAAACGCTTCAAACGCCTAGGAAACCGTGCGGAAGGGAGATTTAAAGTAACAAGCGGGTTCATTCATCATACAAATTGACGCTACAACGGCCAGCAAGTCCCTGCATTTGCAGCCAAATATAGGGCTCAGCTGAGAATGTTATAACGTTAAAAAGCGGCAGTACAACCGCTAGAAAAAGACGAAAGCCGAAAGCCGGAAGCCTGGCCTATCTACAGGCGAGATTTGGAGTGCGAGGGCGAAGCAGTCGTCTGATCTCCAGTCCTATATTAGAATTAGCATCATGTTCGCAATGGTCATAAGAAAGTGCAAAACGGACTTGCAGGTCCGACGTCAACTACCTTTCAACGACAAACTCATACTCTCTATCTCCCTTGCCGATAGGAATCGGCTCGGCGTCATCACCGAAAAGTGTCCGTTCAAAAAACTTCACTCGACCAGACGCATCGACTAGAAGGACGGTTTGTTTCTGCGTCCCATATAGACCCTTCATATATAGCGTATGGGCTTCTGCACCATGCGAAACTACCTCTTCTACCCCCTCGTTCGGATCCCCGACAGCCGGTATGAAAATACTTTCACTCAAGTAAGGGAGATAATCTACCAGAGTAGCACGCTCGTTGAGTCTCGGTAGGGTATCGGCGCTGAGAAGATCTAGTAAACGATATATCAACGCATGCTCGTCTTCACCAGCCGCACGGCTTTTCTGCAGTGCTTCTTTCAGTAGTCTTTCGCCCTGTAAGATCTTAGGCCATGATCTGTCTCCGAAGGCCGTGTTGCTGAGACCGACTGTTTGGTTTTTGCCAGTTGCTATCCAGGGTACTTCATCACTTGCTGATGCGCGGTTGGATACGATTCCCAGAGGACCTAGTACGTCGCCACATGCTAGGCTGAAGCCACCTGCTGCCTGCCCCTCGCCGCCGGCAATGAGCTCGTCGATGTACTGTTGGGCGCTCACTTTGCTGGTTGGCGGCAGTGCAAGGAATGAGTTGATGATTGAGCCTCGGCTTCGAAGACCGATGACGGTACCCGGGTTGCTCTCTCGATAGTTGGTGAGAACGGCTAATCTTCCATGCTTGGTTACGCCCATCCAGGTTCCTTGGACTTCTCTGGCAAGATCGCGAGAGCCTAGGACATGGGAGTTTGGCTCTGCCCACCATTCTGCGGCTGCAGTTGGGCGGCGGAGGAATTCCTGAGGGATGTTAGTATCTTGACGTAGTTCCGGTATCTGGGAGTACGTACATCTCGGTTATTGAGTAGAATCAAGGGATAGCTCGGGTGAGCAGTTGAAAGCAGAGCTATGCACATGATACCGCCTTGTTTGGTATAAGAGCCTTCGATAGAGAGTACGAATAAATGATGAAAGTGTCAGAGCTATCTCCCGTGGCGTGGTATAAGGCGGGTGATATCATATATATTCAGCCCCGTATCGTTTAGCGGTGTCCAGGATATCGGGCTCCTTTCTTATTTGCGAATAGAACGATGGTTAAATGGGTCTTCCAGCGTTAGAGGCCAGGCTTATTGGGCAGATATTCCCCTATTGGTTGTTACTCGCAAGATGTTGTTGGGCAGCCCTGTAAGAAGTCGTCTAACACCTGAGCTGGAGGCCAACAAAACGGCTAACTCTGCGGTCTGTATGATATAGCCTGGGATATATGATATTTATCATATCCTAGAAACAGATGAAAGGATGAATAAAAGTGCATGTTGATGAAGATATTCGGAACATTTGAATCCTCGTCTTGTGATTGCGGAACATTTTGACTTTCGTCCAAAAAAACATCAACTTCGTACCTCGACGCAACTAGCCGAAGTTAAACATTTGGAAGTATCGGTGTAGCTAGTTGATTGTATATTCAAAAGGAATAACCAAAATATTTAAACAGATTTATTAGGTATGTCCCGCTGCCTACAGCTCTAGATAAACGACAGTGATAGATACAAACAACTCTCCAACTGCTTTTTTCCAACGAGATTATTAGACTAAATTATTCCAGACGTCCTCCTAGAAGCAAGCTCAGAGGGTGGCCGATAGGTATACACGTACGCATAACACCGACCTAGATCAGACCTTGGTATTATGAGGTTCCGCAACGGTGCTCTCTTCGTCGGAAGAATCTTTGTCGGCGAAACCGAGACTCTGCTCCTTGCCGAGGACGGGATCGCGCAGGACAAGGGAGAAACTGATCAGTAGGACGGAGAGGGAGATACCGGCGATACAAAGCAGGCGCTGGACGTGCTTGTATGCGTCGACTGCGTTGTCTCTGTCTGGGGTGCCGATGGGGTTGGCGGTTGCGAAGGTGAATGGGTCGCCGTAGATGGAGGTGGCGAGGGTATCGTTATCTAGACGGGCCATGAGGGCTTGTGGGAGGACTTGGTTCCAGATGGCGCCGGAGATGGTGTTTCCGAGGGCTGAGCCGATGTTGTATGATGCCAGGAAGAGACCGGTGATGACGGCGACGTCTGTAGGGGTTAGTATGCATGGTTTCAACTGAGATTGCATTTAACGGAGGACTTACGCTCGTGCTTAGTTGCGGCTTGAAGACTTGTTTGGGCAGGGTATGGGAACATACCACCGGCTAATTACGCATTAGTAACCTGATGATAACGAGAAAAGAGAGCAGGGAAAGAAAGCTTACCGATTCCAAGAAGAACCTGAGCACCAATGATGCCGGAGTGGCTTGCAGCATTCGATCCTCCACGGAAGTAAATGAGCAGACCAAACGCGACCATGAACAAGACAGTTCCGCAAATGATGATAATCTTCAGTCTTCGCAGGAACAAAACGACCACGCCCATGCTGATTCCGCTCAGTACGGAAGTGAAACTATACACGGAGGTGATTCGGGTAGCGCTCTTGACAGATTCACCAAACGCAACTACCAGCACGGTATAAAGGAAGTCTCCCTGGAGATACCACGCGGTGTTGAGCATAATGGCGATACCGAGAGCACCCCAGACACCACGGTCTTTCAGCAATCTGAATGGAATCATGGGATGCAAGCATGTGGATTCCCAGTAGAGCCAGGCGGGAATAAGCAAGACTCCGATGACGAGTGGTGCGATGACCTTTGCCGTCTTCCATTGGGTCTCGACGCCTCCTGCGATAGTGAAGGGTACGAGGATGAGAGCAAAGACGCCAATGAGGAGGATGACTCCGACAACATCCAATTGCCAGAACATGGCGGTGACGAATTTTTTGGCGCCATAGGTTTGGAAGGCTGTTTTGAAATTGTCGAGGGCGCCGGACTTCTTTGCGCGTCTTTCGACGACGTAGAGGATTGCCAGTGCTGGGATGCAGGATACTAGGGGCGTTTGTTAGATGGCTTTATTAGTTGTGGGAGGGAGGACATACCAGGGTAGATAATTCCCCACATTCCGATACCCCATTGCCATGATGAGTGGGCGATGACTGCGCTGGTGATATCACCGCTGACCCAGGTGTTGATCTGTGATGTGTTAGGGGCCCGTCTCGTCTATACTGTCTAGGGTAATAGAGACTTACGAGGAAGGGTGAGGCTGGGATGTAGGAGAATAGCAGACGGGATCGAAGAGAAGTTACGTCGGCGATGAGGACTTCGACTAGCAGTAGGATTCCGGTGTAGCCAATCTAGACATGTTAGCTCATCCTTATCCATACATAGACTCTTATATGCGACTAACCTGGTAAAGAACGGCTCCGGCACAGAAGGACTGGACGCCGGTAGAAGTGACCTCGACAATGGTTCCTAGCACAGCGTGAGTAAGTCGGCTTTCTATCAGGCCATCCAAACACACCGATAACGTAGAAGAAGATGGTGAACAGAATCACCTCGGCCCTGCCAAAGACATCGGCCATCTTAGCTGCAGTAGGCTACATGTACCATTAGCATCGACCACAAGGCCAAAGGAGGACGAGACGCACCTGAGCAGCAGCAGCGATGACAGCACGCAGGACATTGACGGTCGCCAAAAGACTGTGAGTTTTATACGATGCCGTCGCATACGTCTGCACTGGTTAGTATTGCCCAGAAGATGAAAGGATGTTAGAAGACCGACCTGGTAGGTGAACCGCAGCGTCCCATCGAGACCGTAGGCGTAGGAGAGCAAGAAAATGCCGACGAAGAGAATGATGCGGTCGACGAGCGTCATATGCGCCGATATGACCTCTACACGCTGCACACCAGGACTCTTCTTGCCCAGGATAGTCGGCGTGCCATTGTCGCCAGCAGCCACCTGAGGCTCAGTCGCATACTCCTTCTCAGGCTGAACCTGAGGCTGGTCCGCCACCGCTTCCTTCTCGTCAACAGCTGCCATCATCAATCAGTAGCCAAGTTAATTCTAGGCCAGAAACAAGTAATAGATAAGAGGAAGAAACGAAACGAAACGGGAACCGGGGGGGATGAGAGGCGCTCTTTAACTGTTTCTCGTAAACGCAAAGACTCCCATTCTCATCTCACCCTTGCCCGGCCCCAAAAAAGATGGCCTGACGGTCCCCCGTTCCATGTTCAAAGCTGCTTTAGTTTCTCGGGTTTGTGGCCAATGAGCGGCTCCAGTGCCTTGGTTTGAGTTATGGCGAGGAAGAGTTTTCTTTTATCAGATTGATAATCGGCCGCTTTTCTTTCTCTTGTCTAATCTGATCGAGTTTGGGTTTTCCGCTTGGCCGTTTCTGGTCAAGTGGACAAGAGAGGAAGCGAGGGCTTATTTTCTTCTTTTCTTCCTTTCATCTATAGATAAAAAGTGGTAGAGTTGATGGTTGAGAGTCGAGGGCGCGATGGTAGCACACAGAGAGAGAGTCAGCCCTATTCACGACGACTGTTTTTTCAGTCATGCAGTGCTACCTACTACAGTCGATCACAGCACCTTCAGACCACGAACTACTTTTGGTGTTTGATAAAAAGAAAGCAAGAAAGAGTCACGATGGTCGACCTCGACCTCGGGCAATATCGGGACCACCCCGCCCAAGGCTACGGGATGAACATCCACCTCGGGAACATGCAATATGTATGCATACTACGAATAGACTACGGCATGGCAGTTCGCCTTCCGCATGGGCATTTCCCGTTTTCCTAGTCTATATGTCCGGTTGCGGAGAATATAAACGGGCTGGCCCTCTTTCTTTTTCCCTGGGAACAGCTCTGGTGGG
>JANTQJ010000768.1:0-10777 GCA_032989685.1 Arthroderma sp. PD_2
GTCTTCCCTCCCTCCTTGGCGCCTCTGGTTGGCTACATGAAAAGGTGCTAGAATTTTGCCCACGGCGTTCGTCATGTCCATTCCCATTGTTCCGTCTTCAGATGGTTCTGTTCGTTCGTCGATCGGGGGTAATATGCCGCCAACCGCGCCAGTCATTTCCATATCGTCCTCTCCTAAATCGGGATATGTTACATCCCCTTCATAGCTTTGACCATGACCGGGCTTTTCTTGTGATATATAATCATTCTCATTGTCTAGCTTATGTTTGAGAACACCACCCAAAACATTAGTGAATTCCATAGTCATTTCCTCGTCAGTATCGATATTGCTCTCTGCATCAAATTGTTTGGAAGGGGAGCCGGCCTTAATCCCCCCAAGAACATTTGTGAATTCCATTGTCTGGTCTCCGAGGTTGGTCACAGCTGATGCTCGACGACGAGGAGCCTGGTCATCTTGGAATGCCGAATAAGGGCGGGAACTTTGATCATCCAGAGCAGCGAAATTACTTTTCCTTCGAACAATCCCGCCAACAGGCTTTGTGATATCCATACTCATGTCACCATCATCCTCGTCGGTTGAGCTTGCTTTCAAAGTACTTTGAGCACCTGTGTTGACCGGAGCAATATTTTCCTGGTCGAGGCGAGAGGTTAGGTCTTCGGCATCAAACTTTGCGGCAGAGCCCTTTTTAACCCAAGGCTGAAAGGCTCCAATTATCTCATGGTTGGTAAACTCCATCGATAGGTCTCCGTTCTCATCGAAGTCGATCCCCCTGGTACCAGCCATTTCAGCAGCCCTTCTCAACGACCGCTCCAGACTACTAGAACTAGGTGTCGAGCCGTCGGAGTGTGGGGAGAGGGATTGTTCGGTAGCATTGTCCATGCTCATATTTGTGCTTTCATCCTCAGGTCCGGAGCTCAGTGAGTCGCTCTCCACCTCAACATTCCCACCTTGGAAACCTGCATCATTGTTTTCTGCGGCAGAGCCTCCACTAAATGGGCTGGAAGAAAATGCTTCGTCCACAGGGTCATCCAGCTCAGTTGCAGCATGTAACCGAGGGTCTTCGTGTTGATCATATTTCTCCGGTGATGATGGTGGCTCCGAGGCGTCTGAGCCTTGGTCCATATTACCACCCGCCAACGAAGAAGCTTGGCGAGTTGTATTCGCAGCTGAAGACGCGGTCGAGTCCTCCATTAACTCGACAACATTCCAGGTATGTAGAGTTGCCTCAGGTGCAAACGAAACTCGGCGATTGGCTAGAAATGAATCAGTCTTAGGACCAAACGTCAACGTTATGGACATATCCTCTTACCCATTGATTTCCTCCGGGCAGCTCGCTGTTCTAGAATGGCCTTCTTCTTCTCTCGTTCTCGTTTGATTCGTTCCTCTTCCTCTCTTTCCCTTTGGCTAGCCAGGGATTCCTCTTTGGCCCGGGATGGTGGTACCGGGTTAAAATTATCGAATGGATTGATCAAGCTGTCGGTGCCAACAACTGGGGCGGCAGCGGGTGTAGAAAAATCAATTAGAAGATCATTATTGCTAAATGATTTGCGCCCAGTTCTGAATGTGTCTCGGCTCGGGGTCTTCCTACGCGTTTCTGCAAAGGTCGGAATATGGCTGATAGGGGAAACAGGAATTGTTGGCTTAAGAATCGACTTCAATTGCACCGCAGCGGTTGACTAGATAAAACCGTCAACCTCATTAGTCTTAATTGTATGCGTAAAGCGAGAAAAGAGTCGTATATCCGCGTACCTTTCTTCTATTATTTCCTCCATTTTTCAGGAGATCTAATCCCCCAGGACCAAGACTCTTGCTGCGGGACCTTTTATCCTTCCCAAATGTCCTGGGGGGTATACTGTCGTGTTTTTGCACCGCACTAAGATCTGTAGTAGCGTTCTCTTTATCGATATCAATGCCACCACCTCTATGGGGTATTTGCGCGAGCGAGCGTCGAGCCCTCACGCGGGCAGCATTGCTCGGATCGCGGGTATAGGACGACATTGGTTCTCATTTATCACCGTGGTGGCAAAGGCGAGGCCGAACGGGACAGGCGAAACAGGTCTGTCTCAACAATGATCCAACTCTCAGCCAGCAGATAGAGCGTTCATATCCATCTATGGGCAGATTCGTTGACATAGATGTTGCGCCTCCTCGTAAAATGATCTCGAAATGCACTTTGAAGTCGCGTTAGCATCATATTACCGTATCGGGACTAGCGCTGTAAACAAACCAAAAGCCCTAAGCCAAGACGCGCTAACCCGCATCTAGGTTAGAGCCCTACTTTCTCTCCCACATTGGAAATTGGCGAGGAAAAAAGGGCAACATCAAAGTCAAACGGAAGATTCAACAATCTCGCACGTATCGACGACCTCGCGGATTCACGACAACGACCACCGTTCCCTTTTCCAACCATAATCCTTTGCCCGCGCGAACAGGTGTTGGAATACCGCAGCCATGGCGACCGAGTTGACCGTCCAGTCGGAGCGTGCGTTTATGAAGCAGCCTCACATCTTCACCAACTCCAAAGTAAAGTCGAAGAGCAAGGCCGTCGGAAAGGGTGGACGAAGATGGTACAAGGACGTTGGTCTGGGTTTCAGGACACCAAAGACCGCCATTGAGGGAACCTACATCGGTATGCACGACGAGTTTTCCAGACTGGGGAAGCTGTCGCATTTTTCTTGCAGGGAATTGTGGGATGGGGATAGAATGGAGGCTGGCTGGAAAGCTGGACTGGGAAGCCGAACGCTCATGGTTATATGTGGAAGAGTCTATGGCGATTTCACGAATAATTGACTCTCGCAATACCTCCTAGAACCTCTGTTCTTCGCTGTCTCGTGATTACCTGCAAGAATCGCGAGGAGTTTCGAAACTGGCTATTCGCGACAGGATTCTAACAGTCCTTTCTCTGTAGACAAGAAGTGCCCCTTCACTGGCCAAGTCTCCATCCGTGGCCGTATCTTGACCGGCACCGTTGTTTCCACCAAGATGCACCGTACCCTCGTCATCCGACGTGAATACCTCCACTACATCCCAAAGTACTCCCGTTACGAGAAGAGACACAAGAACCTCGCCGCCCATGTCTCCCCCGCATTCCGTGTCGAGGAAGGTGACCAAGTCACCGTTGGCCAGTGCAGACCATTGAGCAAGACTGTTCGTTCTCCTATTTTCATATATCCTGTGGTATTTGACGTGAGACCTTATAGCTAATGTATATCCACGTTCTAGGTCCGATTCAACGTCCTCCGTGTCCTACCCCGCACCGGCAAGGCCGTCAAGGCGTTCCAAAAATTTTAAATTAGGGCTTAATGGCGTGAATGGAAGGTTGTTTGTCTATGTGCGCTGATAATCGATACTGCATGACATGATGGGATACATGGTGCCTTAGAAATCGTGAGGAGAAATCGAAATCAGTGGACAGGACAGGCCAAGAAAGAAAAATGAAACTACAGTTCAAACTTCAAACCCACGTTCTCAGTTCGATTTCTCTTTTGTATTCCTGACTCAAAACAAATTAAAAACTCCTTATCGAGGGCAATGTTTTTAACTTGTTATTCTCGAGGACCACGTTCCAATAGGAGTTTTTTCTTTTTTTTGCTGCCTATGAATTGAAAGTGATTCTTCTTTTCTTTGTTAATGGATACAATAATCACGGTATACGACGAAAAAGACATTTTAAAAAACATTGTCCATATTAGGAGTTCAAGGTTCAAGTGACGCCGAAATCTTGCTAGACCTTTTCACGAAGTCCGATTCCAGGTCATAACATAAAATCATACACAGACAGCATCCATTTCTTACTGGCTTGGATAACAAACTCACAACATCAACATCGAGGTAATGCTTGCTCGCCGAGCCGCGAAAGAATCAACTGGCAGGCTTCTTTCGGGCACTTCTTCGCTGTCTACAATCATTCCCTGCTCTTCCTGCTCTTCCTCGTCTTCGTCATCGTCGTCATCATCATCGTCGTCTTCTTCTTCTTCTTCTTCTTCTTCTTCTTCTGCTTCGTCGTCGTCGTCCTCATAATATTCTCCGCTTGGGTCATCCTCGTCATCATCGGTTTCCATGGTACCATACTCAACAGTTGGTATCAGGCTGTAAGCACTGATATAGCCTCGCTGTACGCCCTGGAGATAAGCCGCACGTTTGTCTCCTGGAGAACGGAATGACCACTTTGTTGCAATCAATGTAGCGACTTCATTAATGTGCATTTGAGGAACGTCAACTAGCTTTAATAGTTGTCCAATAGTCTTCCCGGAGTATATATCTGCAGTGATATTTTTAGATGCGAGACGTCTAACAAGTGGTGCCCTGTTATACTTAGCAGCCTGGATCACTTTAAGCTGTAAAACCTTCCCAATACTAGGGTATTTGCTGGATATTGAGAACAAATCATCCGTTGAAAATGTGCATAGGATAGCCTCAGTAGGAATTGTCCCCCAGGCTAGCCACTCCCCCTTGCCATAGTAACGTCTCTTATTATCTTTCCCATATAGAATAGGATCCTTGTGTAATAGGGGTGCAACCGAGTATAGATAAGAGTAATTCATCTTAGAAGTATCTATTATCGATATATGGCCATTCTTAGTCTTTAAAGCACGGTGTAATACACCGAGAGGACTTGTCGACATAGAAATAAAGGCAGATGCGACATTAACCCTTGTAAGATGTACTCTGATCAAAGTTGACATTATACGTAGATCAACTGAAGTATCTTTAGGAATGGGGTCTCCTGACTCGCCAACTCTAGCCCACATGCCTCCTATGAACCTCGTAGCTGAGTTTATACCCCCACTCTTTCCATCCCAGAACCTGAACAATAACGGTGGGGGAGTATGCCGGGCCTGTTGGCATGGACTTTGTTGAATGGGGGGTATTATAGCTTGAGTTGGAGTTGGAGTTGGAGTCGGAGCATGAGTTGGTGTCGGAGCATGAGTTGTAGTCGGAGCATGGGCTGGGGCTGGTCGAGTCAGTATATCCTTAGGCCGGCATGGAGTAGTAGGCGGAGTAGTTAGTTGAGGTCGAACTGCAGTAGGCTGAGGTGGTAGAGACGGAAGGATTTCGCGTCTGATATACACAACGCGTGCCTGCTTGCCCATTTCTACCAGACGTTGAATATTAATATCATCTTGAGCAACCAGATGAATGTCCCCCCTTAGCATCTCTATAACCTCAACGAATATACCCAGGCCAAACCATTGATTGGGATGAGTATCGTTCACACCTATCCAGATAGGGTCCTTCCAGTGCCGGAGATGATTCCACTGGCTTATAAGACGCGTAGATTCAGTACCGTTCGAAAATCCAGCTGCCCTAAGGCTATCTGCAAAGGCAAGATTGAAAATAGCTGTAAATTGGCTCCAATCTCTGACGTAGGAGCGAACTAATACACAGAGAAACGTCTTCAAGTAATCATTCCACTTGATCTTTGGTGATTCTCTTGAGTTGAGCTGCTTATATTCTTTGCGTTTAGACATACTCATTCGGTTTTTCTGCTAAGGGCTAAAGCAGGACTAAGAGCTTGAGTAGGAGATTAGTTGTGATAAGGACGAAACGCGTCAAGAGGTACAGAGTAGAGACTTACTGGATGGTGGCAGTATAGATGAGCAACTCTGTATGAAACGAAGCTCGTAGACGAACGCGTCGCGAACGAATGGATCCGATGAACGAATGGATCTGGTGAACGAGCAAGACGAACAAGTAGAGACGATAAGAGGAGATGAGCCGAGCGGAGTCGTGTCAAGAGGAAGAGACGCGTAATAAACGCGATGAAGGCATGCTGCGGGGGGAAGAGTGAGGGCACATCTACTCCGAGTAGATATTGCCTTCCACCACCCCATCCCAGCTCTCAGTTGGCCTTCACCTCACTTGGTATCAGAGGGTCCAGGGAGACGTCTACATCTTGATATCTTGGTCCTCCGCACTCCGTATATATCTGGTATATCTGGTACATCTGACAGCTTCGTCTATCCTCAGCCATGCCGACCCCCAGCATCAGGCGCAGTAAACAACGTAAGTCCTCCATATATAAAAACGTAAGCGCAGAAGAGAAAGAAAAGATGAAACTTGCCCTTCTCTTTCCGCTTTAGGGCAAAACTGGAAAACAAAGCTGAGAAAAGTGGGTCCTTCCTTCTCTCAGCCCATGACGCTAGTCCCGAAGAGGCTAGCAGCGCCACGAGGAGCCAGGAATAGAAACACAAACCCAGTTGGGACTAGCGCTGTTTCATGGTATGGTAACTCTGCGGTAACTCGAGCGTAACGGCCATAGTAAAACCCAAGCCTCAGTTGGTTTTCCGCCTGTTTTTCTTTTTTGCCCTGCCACTGTGGGTGGACCCACTTCCCACGGCTCTGGGCCTAAACCTCCCTTGGGCTCAGCCATGCGGCGCGCGTCAGCTCGAGATATATTAAGGGCCGCCTTTTCTCACACATAACATCAACATCAACATCAACATCCTTCTCATTTTTCATATCTCCGTTCGGTCAACTTGTTTCTTCACTGCCGCGCTCAGTCTCAACTCGCTTATCTCGTTCCAGCGACCTTGAAAAAGTCTTAGTTACTGTCTCAGGCACCAACACAGTCAAGATGGGCAAAGGCGGTCGATTTGCGTGTATCTTCCTACCATACATTCTCTCAATTGCAACACTTGTGTGTCTTGCTCTCGTCGGTCTAGGATGCTACAACACCAGCACTTTAACCGATGTCTACTTCGCAAAGGTAAGGTCACTTTGACTCTTGTGGTGCCCCAGCCTTCCAGACGCCCAACCGCTAACTAGGCTATTGATTATGTATAGCTTGACATGAAAGACCTAAATCCCGATCCGCCCGGCCTGAACGCCCAATTACTACCTCTCGGCAAGGGTCTCCAGCAGGCCCAAGCCAAAGGCGAGATCCATGACTTCTACCTCGTCGGCATGTGGAACTACTGCTACGGAGACAACAAGGACGGAGCCGACCACGTCACTCATTGTTCTCCTCGCAGATCGAAGTTCTGGTTCAACCCGGCTGAAGTCTGGGGCGTCGACGATACTATTGAAGAACTCTACCCATCAACACTCCGAAAGGGCCTAGACACCTATAAGAAGGTTGCCGGATGGATGTTCGTTGCATACGCCGTTGCCATCTCTGCTTCTGCCATTCAACTGCTGGTCGGCATTTCAGCCATCTTCAGCCGGTGGGGTAGCTTCGTCACCACCATCGTTGCAGCTGTAAGTCCTGCCGCACGCAACTTTCTCTTACCCTTGCCTCAAGTATATACTAATCACACGTCTATTAGGTCGCTGCCATATTCACTATTGGCTCTGCCGCCACTGCATCTGTCCTCTATGGCATCCTCGTCGGAGCTATCAAGGCCGGACTCAAGCCATTCGAGGTCAACGCTGGTTTAGGCAGCCGGATGCTCGCCATCTACTGGCTAGCAGCCCTCTTCACCCTCGGCGGAGGATTCTTCTGGCTCCTCAGTGTCTGCTGCTGCTCCGGTCGATCTCCATACGGCCACCGCGATAACCGTCGTGGCGTCACTGCTGAAAAGGCCCCTTACACCTACGAACGAGTTGCAAGCCCATACGGTGTTCACCCCGGAGCTGCCGTGCCGATGCACAACATGCCTCCCCACCATACTCAGGACACCGCCTACGAGCCCTTCAGACACGACCAGCGCGTGTAAAGCTTTTTTCCCCCATCTGTTGCCCGGATTGATCCAGGCTATTCCTTGCATATACCCACTTTTCATTTTCCTTGTTTTAAACGGCCCAAGAGACAGACAGAGAGAAAGTAACGACCCGTCCATGACCACAACTATGGTGAAACTTGGCATCGCGTTCCAAATCGCGTTCCAACGTTGATAGATTTTGATATTTGCTTTTTTTGTCTATTTTCATGTCTACATTTTCATGGCGCAGGGGCGTTTGGGCCTGGCTCGGCCTGGTCTGGCCTTGGTAATCTTGCTTTATTTTCCATCCGCCGTCTCATCTACGGCAGCGAGGATGATATACAGAGTACATAATACATAACTTCAAATCTATACAAACTATCCAAACTTTTAAACTAATAATATGAAGACGTGGCCATCCGAAGATTTACGCGTATCTGGAATAAAAGATAAATAACAATACTCGGTTCGACCCCGATGCGTACCTTGGTACCAAGTTTTATTACCCATGGACCTGTAGTGACATCATACACTTGGGCAGCTCTCACGTGACATCTAATCCGCCCGGTCACTTCGGACGTTAAATAGAGGTATTCTCGAGCCGGGCTTCGAGTCCTAACACTCCTCGCTACATATTCTTCTCTATACTATTCATCAGTTCTAAACCAAGCTGCTTCACCAGCTACATCCTTTCATAAGCTCCCTGTGGCCCCCAATCCAACACCGCAACGTGCATCACACCTCTCCTTTATCTAAACCGCCGACCAAAACTTCCATATTCTAAAATTCTCATCAATATTCCATTAACGGCCTCCTGATATAACATTCAAGCCACCATGGCCACCAAAATTCTTATTCTCTCAGACACCCATGCTACAGAATACGCCCCTCCAGCTCAGCATGCAGACGTCGCCCTTCACTGCGGCGACCTTACGGAAGAGTCCAAGATAGATGAATTTCGAGCTACAATACAGCTCCTTAAGGGTATAAACGCCCCCCTAAAACTTGTCATCGCTGGTAACCACGACTTTACTCTTGATATACCAATGTTTAAGCAGAAAGTAGCTGAGATGCCCGGACCTGCGGACCCAGAGCTTGTTAAAAAAGTATTTGGTGACTATGGAGAGGCAAGAAAGTTATTCGAGGAAGCAAGAAAAGATGGTATTATACTACTAGATGAGGGGGTATATACTTTTGATCTTGCAAATGGGGCATCGTTAATGATATATGCTAGCCCGTTTACACCTTCAGAGGGCGATTGGGGGTTTCAATATCGCTTAAAGGAAGGTCATAATTTTAAAATAGAAGATGGAGTCGATATTGTTATGACCCATGGCCCGCCACATGGATTAATGGATCGACCCTACTCTTCTCCACGGGTTGGATGCCCAGACCTTTTTAAAGCCGTCTTCCAAGCAAGGCCGAGATTACACTGCTTTGGCCATATACATGAAGAATGGGGCGCCAAATTGGTTACCTGGCGTGATAATGCTGATGCGAACCCATCTCATTTATCGGTCATTGAAAACGACCCCGGCAAGTCCCCCCAAATAACCAACTTGTCGAGGCTAGCAGGATCGAAGTATGATGAGCCGGAAACCAGAGCAGCAAAGCTTGAAAAGCTGAAAACTTCCGAGAGAGAGGGATGCTACTCGACTAGCCATTGTGCTATACCGGGTATGCAGACACTTTTTGTCAATGCATCGATTAAAGGAGACAACGATCACTCTTTCCATCTACCCTGGCTAGTTGATATCAACCTCCAGAAGCCCTCTTCTAATCCCGAGGCCCGGACACCTTAAGCCCCTGGAAATACTGTTCTACATATTCGTGAACACCATCGTCCCCCAGCTGATGATAACCACCCGTGTAAATTAATCGGAAACATATATCTGAAAATATATTACTACCTACCATGAGTGCATTACAGTCGATTGCCTACTAGGGTTTTATCTATAACCAGAATGCGATTACCCAAATGGCCATGTAACAAAGTAAGAAAGAGCGAGCGACTGGAGTAGTATATCCAAGTAAAATAATAAACAGTGCTTCCAAGATGGTTTTTTTGGTCTCTGGCGGTATATATAATTACACCCGGTAAGTGTTCAATGCCTTTAACAGATTTGACATGGATTCAGTTGCTAATATTACTATATACAAGTATAGATGTATCGATACTATGTAGCTTTCTTTGAAAGGTATGTCTACTTAACCACCTATACCGCTTGGTATGTTAAAAGTATACTAAGTAGAGGTATAGAAGCTCTGCAATACCGCTTTCGTTTCTTACTTCTGAAACATGCCGAAGCCCACCCCCCATCGCTGCACCACTACGTGAAGCACTGTTCGAGTGTTTCCGTGCGACAACCCGCCTAGTCCAGCCAGAACTTCGTCGCCAACTAATCTTAGTTGGTGGCGCCGCAAGCATTGCCCATTCTTCGGTGTTATATACCGAAGATGTGGACATTGCCGCCCCTTCCAGCGTCATCATTGGCGTCTGGGAGAGAGTTCAGGCTGGCGCCCCCGGATTCAGCATCGAACCTGACGGCAAGATCGCGTTTGACACCTGCCAAGACATCCGAGTTCGGATAGACCTTATCGAGCTCGGCGAGGGGTGTATCGAGCAGATCCACGTAGCTGAGCCCTTTTTTGAGGGTTCTGTTGCGTCTATGTCAGATCTGCTGAGGCTGAGGGCCGTGACGGTTGTTGATCGTGGGAGTGATGGTGAGATGGAAGACTTTCGATGGCTGTTGTCAGAAGTGGCGGAAGCGGGTCAACTACTCCCAGAGTTAGAAGAGGAGGAAGTGGGGTCTATCATAGGCGCAGGGGAGGCTACTTTGGGCCTCTTGGATCGTCTTGTGCTTTTGGCGGTTTTGGACGCCAAGAGCGCACCGCTTTTGGTGCCCCTTGTTGATGTAAATATTCCGTATTTTTAATATTATTCTTAACTTCAAATGAACGTGCAGCGGACTATAAAAAGGACGTGTAAAATAGCAGGTAAGGACGATTATAAGGATAAAGACGATTTTTACAATCATCATTATACCCCGCCAAAGCCTGAAAGTAAGGCTGGGGAGTATCCTTAGGGGTGCAGGCCTAGAGAATACAGGCCTAGAGAATACAGGCCTAGAGAA
>JANTQJ010000769.1:0-10766 GCA_032989685.1 Arthroderma sp. PD_2
GTAGGGTTCCTAGCAGCATAAGATTCTGCACTGCAGAGCTGTATGCCTGCGGACAGATTTCACAGCGTAACACGCCGCATGCTGTCTTGGCAGCGTTGTATAGAGTAATAAGGGTGTTCGGGGAGAGAGGGAACGCATTGAGTGATGAAAGGGAGCTAAGGGAGAGATATAGATGGGACAAGCATGGGCAAGGTGCTAATGTCTGGGGAAACCCTGACGGTGCCGGGCTGCCGTTGCTATTAGCTGAATTAGATTCCAGGCTGGTTTGGGACTGTGAAACCATTGGTGAGATTTGGGAGTAGTCAATCTCTCGTGGAATAGCCGCTGATGGTGGTGGGAGAGCATTCTGTGAAGGCTCTCCTGGCCCGGATAGTGGTCCATCGCTCATGAAGGGTCCAGGCCGCACATCATACGTGTTCCGCATGAAAGATTTGTAGATTGCAGGGCACATATTGCTAGCCTCGAATGCTCCTAATGCGTCTGGAGTACTATAAGCCAAGTCCGGCTCGTCCGAACTTCTGAGGCTACGCAACTGAGTCGTGGGTTTGAATCCCTCCAAGGTTCTGGCGGTCTTGGGCGGTCTACCCATCTGTTTCTGGAACGAATAGTGACAATAGAGGCCGTGTCTGGTACATCGGCGACAACCCTCTACTTCTCCAGTGCACTTCAGTTTACGTTTTCCTGATGCAGTGTCAGCATATTATACCCCTCCATCAAAGTCGTATGAGAAAAAGAACAAGGCTTACTGCACTCGTCACAGGCGGCATGTCTCTTCGGCGCCTCTGCTGGTTTGCTGGAGGAGAGAGTGTCCTGTTGTACGAGTGGTGACGACTGGTCGAGCCAGTTGAATGTGGCTGGCGGTTCGCCATTCATCTCGATAAAAACAGTGTCCCAGTCCTATTACAAGTCTGTCAATAGCGTGTTGTTCCCTCAAGTCCGGCTCCTCTGTCTATCGGGCCTTTTTAAATCATGAATAGCAGGTCAATAAGATTGTTGATTGATGTCATCGTCGTTGACTTTATCTTTTGTCATATTGCTTACATAATTATCTTGGTCTCCACTTTTTTCTTAGAAAAAAAAATTCCTTCGATATTTATTTCCAAAGTCAATTTCGGGAGCTCTTTTCACAACGCAGAGAGGAAGACATTAATTGATCTCTCCTGCTCCCCAGTCATGGCGCCCTCGATGGAATCCAAGAAGCGCAAAGCTGTCACAAAAGATATTGAAGGAGACACTCACGTTGTGTCTGGTGAAGAATTCCGCTTCGACTCTTCCGCGTCCGAGAACTCAGACGACGAATCTGAAATTGAACTTATTGACGACTTCAGCGATGAAAGCGAAGACGAGTCGATCGATGGTGACTTGGTCTCGAAGGGCCAGCT
Source organism: Arthroderma sp. PD_2 (assembly GCA_032989685.1). Taxonomy (NCBI): domain Eukaryota; kingdom Fungi; phylum Ascomycota; class Eurotiomycetes; order Onygenales; family Arthrodermataceae; genus Arthroderma; species Arthroderma sp. PD_2. The sequence goes on from JANTQJ010000769.1 coordinate 1,383, forward strand.
GCCGCTTCATGCTACTAAAAATGGAAAACGAGGAAAGACTGCCAATTCGTCGCTGGAAAACGGTGGGATTGCGGTCCAGGACGAGGACGAGAAAAATGTTAATTTCCGAATAACGAAGGATGCGAACGGTAACGAACGATATGTCTATGATGAGATAAATCCCGATGACAACTCTGACCTCTCTGACGGGGATGATAATGGGAACACGATTGGCAACATTCCCACCTCCTTCTACGACGCCTACCCTCACATTGGCTATAACATCAACGGAAAGAAGATCATGCGTCCGGCAAAGGGAGAAGCACTGGATACGCTTCTTGATACCATTGAAGTACCCAAGGGGTGGACAGGCCTGACTGATCCAGCCACAGGGAAACCGTTAGAGTTGAGCCAGGAGGAACTAACTCTCCTCAGCAAGCTACAAATGAATGAGATTACCCAAGATGGATACGACCCATACCAGCCCACTGTCGAATATTTCACAAGCAAAGAGGAGGTTATGCCATTAAGTGCAGCGCCTGAGCCCAAGAGGAGGTTCGTGGCGTCAAAACATGAAGCCAAACGTGTGATGAAAATGGTCAAGGCAATTAGAGAAGGAAGAATACTGCCCTACAAGGCACCGGAGGAGGAGGATGAGTCGCAGGATACTATTCAGACTTTCGACCTCTGGGCTAATGAGACTCCCCGCGAGGATCATCCAATGCATATTCCAGCACCCAAACTACCCCCACCAGGTTACGAAGAAAGTTACCATCCTCCCCCTGAATACTTGCCCGACGAGAAGGAGAGAAGAGCCTGGGAGAAACAGGACCCAGAGGATCGCGAGACACCATTTTTGCCTAGAGATTATGGCTCTCTTAGGAAGGTTCCTGGATTTGAAACATTCGTTAAAGAGAAATTCGAACGCTGCCTTGACCTGTATTTGGCGCCCAGAGTCCGCAGAAATAAGTTGAATATCGACCCCAGCAGCTTGCTACCCAAATTACCTAGCCCCGAAGAATTGAAGCCGTTCCCTACTACTTGTTCAGCACTCTTCCGAGGCCACAAAGGTCGTGTCCGGAGTGTTGCGGTTGATCCAACTGGTTTATGGCTGGCTAGTGGTGGAGATGATGGCACAGTTCGCGTATGGGAACTCCTCACGGGTCGCCAATTGTGGAGTGTGCAACTTTGTGACGATGGGCCGGTTAATGTGGTCCGATGGAGGCCTGGAAAGGATGCTGTTGTGCTGAGTGCCGCTGCAGGAGACGCTGTACACCTGATGATACCAGATATCCTAGGCCCTGAACTTGAATCTGCCAGTCTTGAAGTGGTAGATGCTGGATGGGGTTACGCAGCCACAACTTCCAAGGGTGCTCAAAGTGCCGAACAGAAAGCGTCCAAGCTTCAATGGGCTCGTCCTTTGCCATCTCTTGCCGACAATGGAGTGTATGTTACCATACCACTGGGTCATAATGCCAAGTCGATATCATGGCATCGTCGTGGTGATTATTTTGTCACCGTTTGCCCTGCATCATCAACGAGTAGTTTAAAAAAAGTTGCAATCCACACCCTTTCCAAACACTCAACACAGTACCCCTTCCGCAGGCGTATCAAGGGAGGCGGTTCTCCTCAGACAGCCCATTTCCACCCTGCCAAACCTATCCTCTATGTTGCAAACCAGCGCACTATCCGATCTTATGACCTTTCCCGCCAGACATTGTTGAAGATTCTCCAACCAGGTGCCCGATGGATTTCTTCGTTTGATATCCATCCAACCTCCTCCGTAACCTCGGGAGACAATCTGATTGTAGGATCCTACGATCGTCGTCTCTTATGGCATGATGTTGATCTGTCCGATCGACCATATAAAGCTTTACGTTACCATAGCAAGGCCATTCGTGCAGTGAAGTATCACCCACGCTATCCATTATTCATCGATTCTAGTGATGATGGACTCCTTCAGATTTTCCACGGTAGTGTCACCAGCGATCTAATGAGCAATGCGAATATTGTCCCACTAAAGGTCCTCCGTGGTCATAAAGTCGTTGGGGATTTGGGTGTATTGGATGTCGATTGGCATCCGAAGGAGGCGTGGTGTGTTAGTGCTGGTGCAGATGGCACATGTAGACTTTGGATGTAGTGAGAACTAATTCAAATGTTTATATTATTTTTGTTTATAGAGCCAAGGTACTTGATCTGGCTATGGAGTACTTCTAATTTATCACCAAACCGGGGTATCAATATGCAATACAAAACTTGGGTGCATGGAAACCTTCTATAATACTGAGGTCAACGCCGTAGATAATGTAGCTAAAACGCACTCCCTCCTCCCCACACTTTCTTCAGACTTTCATATTTTTTCATATCTGTTACGCTGGGCCGTATTTGCTGTTTGGCCGCAACGAAGTCTTCAAATTTAATGGTGTCTCTTCTCTTTATTGCGGAATAGCCTGCACGACGTAGCAAAGAACCCAGGTCCGCTCCGCTGAATCCTTCACAGGAACGTGCCAATGCCTCCATGTCTTCTGTCATTTCGATAGGCAAATTCCGTACAAGTGTCCGTAGGACTTCCGGTCGTTCGTCTCTTCCAGGTAAGTTGACGAAGAGTAAGGTCTCAAGACGGCCAGGTCGAAGCATCGCTGGGTCGATGATGTCAGGCCTATTGGTTGCTGCTATCACATAAATACCATTCCTCGAACTTCCAAGCCCATCAAGTTCAGTGAGCAATGTATTGACAACACGCGCTGACGCCTCCGACATGGTGTCATCTCGCCGAGGAACCAGAGCATCCAGCTCGTCGAAGAAGATAACACATGGAATAGAAGATCGAGCACGGGAGAAGACCTGCCGTACAGCACGTTCAGACTCACCCACGTACTTGTTGAGGAGCTCAGGTCCCTTAATGCTAATGAAGTTTGCACGGGATTCGTTGGCCACAGCTTTGGCAAGTAGAGTCTTACCACAGCCTGGAGGACCCCATAGTAGAACACCAGTAGGTGCGGATATTCCGACACGGGAATAAATCTCAGGGTTCCGTATCGGCTCGACTATGGCTGTTACCAGCTCTTCACGTACAGAGCCGAGTGAGCCAATGTCTGCCCAGGTGGTAGCAGGAATTGTTGCAAATCCTTCTCGTTTCGAGGACGGCTGAATTTTGGGAAGTGCAGTAAGAAAATCGTCATTAGAGACGTATATTTGTGGATCTTCTTCGTGAGGAGTCTCACGGGCGCGCTTTATGAGCTGGCGTAGCTCCAAGACCTTTTTGCTTACGCTATTCGAGGTCGGTTCTTCAATATCCATTTCTTCGTCTGTATAGGTTTTCAGCAAGTCGAGGTAACGTTTTATAGCAGCGGTTGCAGCTGTGGAGACCAAATCGTTTAAATCTGCCCCAACGAATCCCGCGGTCCCTTTCGCAAGGAGTTTGAAGTCCAAGTCGTCCGCCAAGTTCATGTCCCTTGTCAGTGCTCGGAGGATCTGTTCTCTCACAGGCTCACTGGGGACTGTTAGGTTGATCTCTTTATCAAACCGACCGCCACGCCTCAATGCGGGATCAAGGCTATCAGGTCGGTTTGTGGCTGCCAGTACAATCACGGGCTTTCCATCGGTTTTCGCCAATGCTAAATCGTCCATGCAGGTGAGAAGTTGAGCCACAATTCGCTTCTCCATCTCTCTCTGTGCGCTCTCACGTTTTGGTGTGATTGCATCAATTTCATCCATAAATATCAGACAAGGGGCCACCTTTTTGGCTTCCTCAAAATGGTCACGTAATGCCTTTTCAGATTCACCGGACATCCCTGAGATAATTGATGGGGCTGATATTGCAATGAATGGTACGCCTAGTTCCGCAGCGAAGGCATTGGCGATCATAGTTTTACCGCAACCAGGTGGTCCATGAAGCAGTACTCCACGAGGGGGCTGTACATTTGACGAAGAAAATATTTGGGGTCTAGTCATCGGGAGAACAATCAACTCTTCTAGTTGTTGTATCACGTCGTCCACACCTCCCAAATCTGCCAGGCTTACATGAGTTGGCGGCGATTTGTCGATGGAGCTCTCAGGTTTCCGTCGTTTTGGAGCAGACTCCCCTCCGGCCCCTCGGCGTTTGCTAGCTGTCGGACGCGAGGACGACATGTCTGGGGTTGTATTTTCTGAAGGCTTTTGCGGCGACGGCTGAGCCTTTGGCTGCGGAGCCCACATGTTGACAATGCTCTTGTTTAAAACATTCTCCTACAAAGATGTTAGGACAAGACCAGGGCTGACAGGGTTGCAGTTATTGAATCAGGACATCCTACATCTGGCTTATTTTCCTCCAGCCCCTCAAAATCCCCTTCAATTATATCTGCATCTTCCTCCGCTGCTCGGTCCTGCTTAAAAATATCTAAGACTCTTTCAATGCTATCTTCCAGCACCTTTTTCGGCCTGCGATTTAGACTTGAATTTGATCGTCGAATTTTGTCATATATAACATGCGCATATAAAGATTGCGGCTCCCCCGTTTCTTCGAGATGCTGTTCGTCAAGCTTGCGGATTGCCTGGTATATCTGGCGTATGCAGGTTAGCTCAATTGACGGAGATACAGCACTGTAGCTGCAGATTAGACTCACTTCCTTGTCGAGGCCATGCCCGAGGCTTGTGGACTTGTTCCCACGGTACCTTGGCGCCATTATAATACTTCAGTCTGAATTCATTCATCCAGCGACTTTTCGTGAACATCGAAATCGCAAAAAAAAATAAGCTATGTGGAGTTTTATTTTTCCGGGAGATAGCCGGAGGTGGAAACCTTAAGTTCCTTATCGATAAGGGCGTCACCAGCGCCATCAAAGTCCAAGTTCACGACAGCCACAACGCCATGGAAGACGATGCGCGGCCCTTGGATACAGGAAATCGGTCATAGCAAAGATGGGTAACACTGCGAGCACGCATAAGATCTCGGCGCAAGACAAGTATGTATCTCGATGTTGAAGCCGGCTGCCTCGTACAGGTTGCATCATATACCATGCGACTGTTTAGAACCAAATCGGCTAACCTGTTGTCCCGTGCGCTTTTTCGCTCCTTATCGTGGAATAAATTAGAGCAATACTCGATCTTAAGAATCAACGCGATAAGCTGCATCAATATCAAAGACGGATAACGGTTCTGACAGATCGTGAGACCGAGATCGCCCGCCAATGCCTCGCACGAGATGACCGCCCTCGTGCGCTATTAGCACTGCGGCGGAAGAAATACCAACAATCTCTTCTTGATAAGACCGATGCGCAGCTTGAACAGTTGGAAAAACTAACTGGCAGCGTGGAATTCGCCTTGGTGCAGAAGGATATATTGTTTGGTTTAAACCAAGGCAACAAAGTCTTACAGGCAATCCATCGCGAAATGGGAGGCATAGAAGGCGTAGAGAAGCTTATGGGTGAAACGGAGGAAGCTAGAGCTTACCAAGAGGTAAGAGTCACCTATCTTTGAGACCGGTGTTTTGTTTTTTATGGTGTTAGTATCTAACAGGTGTATCGTACAGGAAATAAGCCAATTGATCCAAGGACAGATCTCCACCCAGGACGAAGAGGAGGTAGAAGATGAACTCGAGAAACTTGAGTTGCAATCAACAGATCGAGTGAAACTTCCTAGTGCTCCTACTACCTCGCTGCAGAACGAGACAGAGCATCCCCAGGAAGCGACTCCCGCAAGAGTACGAGAACCGATTGCGGAGTAAGGTTAAGTGGCCATTGGTATTGATTTCTTCCTTATTCGCTTTCCACCCTAGATTTGCATAGCGACACATGCCGGAGTTTCAGTGTTCTTTTGTATTCTGTCCTAATATTGTCGGAGCGAAGTGTTAGCTGTACCCTAACTTTATATATTGATGCTATTATCCCATGTTGGCCCTCTATACTCTATGTGACGGGGTTGAGTACGAAAATGACGCATTTATACTTATTTTTGAGGTTCAAGAAGCGGGGGTGGGTTTATTACGAGTTGCAGGGCAATAGACTCAATTTGTGGTAAAATCTGCCGCCAGCTTGGAAGATAGACCTGTCGAGAAACTGCATAATCAAGTCACCAGCTAAAGCAGACATCTTTAGAGGTTTGATAATAGCCACAGAACATGCACCAAATCAATCGATTCTTAAACTGAAAACATCATTTCCCGGTTCCGATAGTCTTCCCTACTCCATCAACTCCCTGGATCACCGTATGGTCCTTTGGGTTTGCAGCAGCCTCATATAAGAAGGTGATCGGCTCCTTGTTCAAAGCCATAAAATCTCCCTTAAAACCAATATACCCTACTTTGGTGACATCTTCTTCACCGTGGCTCCAGTTGTCTTCGAAAAATAGGGTGATCGATGTTGTCCCATTCCAAACTGCTCGGTTCAGCGGGATTTCAAGTACGTCTGTCTGTGAACCAGTCAAGGACTGAGGGACAGAAATTGTCTGGGTTGGTGAGAGATCCGTTGCAGTAGAGAAGTCAAGATCGGGGCGATTTCGGAAGAGTTTCACTGTATTTGGAGCTGAAGGTGACGGTTCTGCATAAACTAATACAGAATGTAGTTTCACTTGGCCAGCAAATCTATACACAAGTCAGCATCATTGGGCCTCATATCTTGAGTCATTGTGCATATGCTCCTCTTCTGGTCGCCAGGTAGTAGTTTGGCACTGTCGAGCCTACTACGGCAAACACCAAGCTGAGGGATTGAGGGTATAGGGGCCACTGACGGGACATGCATAAGCAGCTGTTCGTCTGCGTCACTTTCAAGCTGAGGTTCATCTTGTAAACGTTGATCCCAGGTCTTCTTGACAATTGCAGCGCCCGCCTTCGGTTCAGACTCGTTCATAGTCACAATCTTATCAAAGTCGACTTGCTTGTAAAGAAGAGATTGGACGGCGGGGACGACGTCATTGCTATGGTCATGGCCAGCTTCATCATGGCAGCCATGATCGTGGTGATGATGATGAGGCATCTTAAAATCTCGTATCTCACGTTATAAACACGTTTATGGTAGAAGGGTATATCTTTGGGACGGAGTGATATCGTTGGTGGGATAAATGTATTGAAGAGCAACAAACTAAATATTTATTCTTCGCCGTTAAGGTTTCTCCGCTTAAACTCATTTGCACTTTAGACATAACTAGATGTAAATAACCAAAGCACCACGAATCTCACATAAACGAGTCAAATAGTATATATTAGGTCAATAATGGTAGTAAGGCTATACATCTCTTGCTTCAAGGCCTGTATCAGGGCTACTCCAGATATTACATAGTTGACACAAATCTACGATATCAATACAATAGATTGCGAGTTGAGGGGAAGCTGGATATTTCTTATTATAGTCTAACGTCTTTTACTTCTTGATTTGATAGTAGTCTGGTGCATACTCAAGCAGCCAGGACTTTTCTATCTTCGTGATATCTTTGATAAAGGTTTTAGTGCCCGTTTGCAGGATCTCGTTGAAAATCACCCACTCTGCCTTTCGATTCTATACACTTAGAGTCAGCATCAGGGGTTTACTAAAGGTATTAATGATAACTTACAAACATGAGCGAGCTTGGATGGGCATATAGGGTGTTTCCGCCGGTGATACTTTTAAAACTTCCATCAGGCTGCATCTTAGCAGCATGGCCGAAGAAACCAGTGGTAAGACATCGCTGAATTTGCTCCGTTGTGACGCCATGTTCCCGTTTACTGACATCAATCCCAAAGCGCTTGAGATGGTTTTCAAGCTGGACACGTACGCTGACAGCTTTCATCATGGATTTGTGGATAAGGGAGTGGTCCTTGCACCATTTTGGTGCCTTCTTTCCCTTAGTGACGAAGGAATGGTAGATGTTTAGGTACGTCAAATGGTCTCCCTCCTCGACAGCGAATTGTCGTATATCCGGTGATATCCCACGTTTTTCGTCTTGGTTGAACCAGATAGTGTCCTGGAGTGTTGTCATTGCTGCAATGGACAGGATTTCATCGAGACAGCCTAACTTCATAGAGCTAAGCAGTACCTTCGCCATCATGGGGTTGACCGGAAGTTCTGCCATTTGAATCCCAAGTGGTTTGGAGAGTTTGGCGTAGTCATCTATCGCGCCTAGAGAGGAAAGCAGCTGAAACGCTCGCACAAAAAGCTCAGAGGGCGGCGGCGATATGTAGTCGAATCGCACAACATTATCAATCCCTAAGGATTTTAGTTGTAGTATGATTGGTGCTAGGTTTGAACGTTGAATTTCTGGGGTGGTCTCCTCGCTCAATGACAGGAATGACTGCTCGGTATACAGCCGAAAACACTTCCCAGGTTTTGTTCTCCCTGCACGGCCCGCCCGTTGCGTTGCGGAGGCCTTCGATATGGGGACTGTCGTCAGCTTTTCAATGCCCGTGGTAGGGTCATAGGCCCGAAGCTTTGAGAAGCCACAGTCAACGACGTATACTATCCCTTCGATAGTGATCGACGCCTCAGCCACATTGGTAGAGACAATGACTTTGCGCGTGTCTATAGGCGCAGGCTCAAAAGCATAAAGCTGTTGTTCAACAGTTAGTCCGGCATAAAGAGGCACAGGTAGGAGTGCCGGTGCCTTCTCATTTAGAAGAGCAGCCTGTTCTGAAATTTTCTGAGTTGCTGCATTTATTTCCTCTCGCCCTGTAAGAAATAGTAAGATGTCTCCGTCCGGTTCGCTGGTATGAATATCAAAAACAGTCTTGACAGAACGTTCAATGTAGTCTTCCGCCGGACTTTCCAAGTATAGGCAATCCACGGGATACATTTTGCCTCCCAAGGTAATAATCTTTGCAATATCATTGTCCTCATTGCCGGCTTGGTCCCCTCCTACAAAAAAGTTCATGTGGTCCTCAGCTTTTAGAGTGGCGCTACTCACTACAATACGCAGCTCCGGCCTTCGCTTTCTGATTTTCTTGAGCACACCAAGCAGTACATCAGTGCTGATAGACCTTTCGTGCGCCTCGTCAACCATGATTACAGAGTAACGGCAAAGTAGGGGATCTACCAGAGCCTCCCGTAGTAGCAAGCCATCCGTCACGAACTTAATGCGTGTTGCGGCCGAAGTCACATCTTCGAATCTGATAGAGTAGCCCACCTCCTGACCAAGCTGGCACCTGGTCTCTTCTGCGACGCGTGCCGCAACAGACGTAACAGCTACCCGTCTTGGCTATGAAAATATAAATCAGTACTCTGGACAGGAAAAAAGGGTAAAATATTAGAGCATATGCCTGACCACGGACTCACCTGCGTAATAGCAATCTGCTTCCCGTCATTGCACCATCCACCCTGCTCGAGGAATTGGGGGAGCTGCGTGGTTTTCCCACTGCCGGTTTCGCCAACCAGAATCACCACCGGGTATTTTTCAATGCCATAGAGCAAAGCCTGTCTATGCCGCGATATTGGAAGAAGTTCTGCGGGCATATAAAGTGAG
>JANTQJ010000077.1:0-31897 GCA_032989685.1 Arthroderma sp. PD_2
GCCAACGGGTCTCATCGCCCGCCACCATGATAACTAGCGAACAATCTGTGGCAGTCTTTTTAAGCCCGTAGATCACAGATTTCGAGGTTTTCCACACAAAGCTTGTCGGCGGTCTATCAGCGGCCCGGCAGGAAGTGACATTCCTCTGTACAGGGTTAGGAGAGAGTTCGTGCATTAGCACCTCTAATTGGGGCATGCAGCTCCGGTGGCCCAGTACATGGGTTGTGACACCCTATCGGAATGCATATCAGCAACGCAAGAAACAATGATGAGCCTCGCACTATTAGGTAAATCATGTACATCAACAGATCCAAAGGCCCCAAGGCAAGGACCTTGGCTAGTGCACTGAAGAGTTCGACAGCAAACCCTGTTGTTTCATCTCTCATAAAGTCCAGAGGTATGGAGACCGGTTAGTTCCGTAAGGAGATCAAAGCAGTATAGGTGTGGCAAGCAGTTCTTGAATAAAAGAAAGTACCCCGTTATGGAGTATGGAGGAAGTTCTAGAGCGACAAAAAAAGATGGAGAGCAGTCGTGATTCACGTGACTAGCCCAATTAGGTGCCTTAGGTAGAGAGGGAAGAATTCAGGGAGTCAGGAATCAGGAGGCGGCTATCACGAGCTCCAAGAAATTATGTAGTAGTCATTATGTAACCTGTAGTAGGTAACCCATTTGCTAGAGCTGAGATATTTCTGCTGGGAGGCATGGCAGATAGCTGTGCTCTGTATAGGGCAACATGAGAGGCAAAATAAATCAAGTCAGAGAGGGCTGGGACCAAGTCTAGGGTGAAAAGGCTTCAACGAAAAAGGACATCAATCCAACAAAAAGTCTGTCTGTTCTCAAACTGAGTATGAAACATAGGTAGAGGCGAGATGGAAAAAAAAAGAAGGGAAAAGTGAAAAGTGTGTTAACATAATTCTGCAGCCTTGCGACTAGTCAGGGCAACACCCGAAGGTTTTCGGAGCAAAAACCCCTGCAGCTGCAACATGTATAGGGCTAAATCAAAAAGGAACGATAGCTGCGCCCGACTGGAACGGTTTGCTTTCCCCCGCCAATTAACAATCGTCCCTCAACGGCTCAGCCGAACAAGAGGGAAGAGAGAAAGGTAGGCTTCTGTGGGGGGTAGGACAGCTTGAATGAAACGAGATACAAATCATCAAAAATAGGAGCAAGAAAAAAAGCAAATAAACTCCAAAAGGTGTCAAGAAAGGTAGCATGAAAGCTGAAAAGGACGAACTCCATGTGCGCCTTTGCCAAAACTTTCTCCGAGTAGTCATACAGGAAATGGAAATAAAGAAATAAATACAGAGGGGAAATATCAGGGTTGAACGGGATAGAATCCTGACCTGCAGGAAACTGGTGCTCAAAAATTGATCCACGGTATAAATGTTATCCATGAGGAAACTGGAGGGCGGTTCATCCTACCACGTCCAGATGGAAACTGGCATGGTAGGATTCGTAAGATAAATTAAGCCCCATGTGGCGTAGACATCGTTTGTGTCACCAGCTAACATTCGTAAATGGGCGAGGTCGAGGCTGGGTTTCAACCGTAAAGGTAAAATGACGGCTGGCGTGCTCGACAGTTCGCCCCCGTTTCTCGTGAAAGGGGGTGGACGTAAGGGTTGGCATTTATTTCCACTTAACTCCGTCGAATCCGGAACGTTTTTTGTCATCACAGCCAGACGGATTCGAGTTATGTATGCAGGGTTTGGATGGTTTCTTGTGGCCGGAATTTTGACCTGGTAAGAATAAAAGATATGGTTAGCATGTGATAGATGTAAGGTGTAGGCAATGGCAACAGAGCTTCAACTAGAGAGTAAGGGAGTGAGGATAATGCATACCTTGACCGTTGGATGAAGAGTACCCGCTGCTGGTAGAGCTTCCAGTCGAACCAACAGAGACCTGAGATTTGTGAGGCATGATGAGAGATGTGAGTTGTAGGGTGTGGTCGAGCTCGAGGATTTGTGAAAGAAATGGAGTTCCACTCGTTGTTAAGATGGAAGGTTATACGGCGGTGGAAAGTAGAGAGGATTGTCAAAGATATAGACGGCAGATGGCTTGTATATAAGCTTGAAGGTGGGTGTGAGAGGTGTGTTGAGAAGATGGTTAATCGGAAGGAAGATTCTCCAGGTATTTATAATCTGGAGGAAGTGGCTTGAGAAGAAATCAAACGTCAGAGCACTCTGGGATTCTAGGAATCTACAAGAGGGCGGGAGGGGGAAGAAGAGAGGAGGCGAGAGCTTTCGGGGGTAAAAGCCAACCAGGTATCTGCCCAGTATGTTCTTTTTTGCCTAGAATAGCTCTCTAAAGATAGAAATAAAAAAAGATGCCGCAGGGTTGAAGCTAGGCAGCCAAAGGGATGAGGAGCGAGGAGAGGGTGAATTCTGCAGGCACCAAATAACACAAGAGGCACGCGAATTAACAATCTTCGCAGGGTATAGGATAGCCGTCTACTATGTGCGTCATGGTAGATGGCTAGGCAACGGTTTGATGAAGAAATTCAAAGCCGGACAATTAGGCAGAACTGTACGGAGTAGGCAAGAAGAAGAGTACAAGAAGCTCATTCGACGAAAAGTCAAGTCCCGTGGCTGACAAGGCAGGAGTCGAGGTGATCAGTATCTGAACTGCTTCCAGACGTTGGATGAAGGTGCGAGAAAGTGAGGGATCAGAGGGAAGAGAAAAAAAAAGGGACGGTACTCCGGGGGTACGGTCACAAACAGTCCAAGCTGACAGGGGCCACGAACCCCCAAAAACAAAAGATTCTGGAGCACGGTGGTGATAGGTCGGGCTTGTCAGTGAGACAGCGTCAATTGAACGTGGTTCGTCTTTCTGGCCTCTAGGATCGAAGCTGTTTCGCGTTCGTCCAATTGAGCTTCGTCCTTGTCTGGCGTCCGGGGGAGAACAGGCCAGCACAAGCCACCGTAAGGGGGATAGCCCCAGCCGAAGATCCACGCAGGGAACGGAAAGGAGAAAATAGTTTGAGTGACTCAGGAGTTCCGGGCAGGGCGATCATCGTCATCATTAATCGGCCTCAGCAGGCCTCAGCAGGCAGCAGTAGGCAGCAGTAGAGTCGAGCAGCAAATGGGAGCAAAGACTTGAGGATGTTGACGTTGATGCCAGCCAGACTTCCGCTTCGGGGTTTGTATGGCCAAAATTCAAGATGGCTGGGGAAAAAAAGGCGGCCCGAGCCCCTTTCTGCCCAAAAGCGGCCTAGCCTTAATATGGTTGAGTCAGCGGACGAGGCGGCAGCTACGCTAGCCGTTTCTGGTCAAATGATCACGTGCTGGGGCGAGGCGACCAACAGCAGGTATCACGTGACATCACTCCTTTTGCCCCTTGTTCCTTCCCGTCTTTCCCTGGCTCAAGGCTCAAGGCTCGAGGCTGGACCGTCGCTGCCCAAGGAACGACGAAGCCACGACAGGAATAGGAGACTCACCACTCACAGCTGATGCGTGCCCGATAGCCACACTTGGGACAATCTCTAAGCCTGGCCGTGTCGGTGTGCTATTTTTTGCCGTGGCATATACCCAGAGTCGACGTCATATCCTGAGACCATGCGACAATTCACCACGGCCGCAGCGAAGGCGAAGGCGGGAGGCAGAGGGAATAGCGGTCTATCAGCTTACTCATAGCAACAATTACTAATACGGACTACTGTGTACACTGGTTGATGATATAAGCTGGATTTGCCTGCCTCCATACAGAGTACCTGTCTCCAAACTAGTTGAAACTGTGACGTGGTGGCATTATGTGGATGGAGTCTTACCACCTCACACAGCAGCTGTGAGTCCACAGGTCGATGGAGCTGACATAAACTGCGGTGAAGGCAGAATCGAGCAAGATGGGATTTCAACTGCAAGGCAGATGACATGGAATCGCCCTTTCGAATGCTGACCGCAAGATACGTTGCACCCAACATTTCTTGATAGGGAATGTTGGGTGCGGGCACGGGTAGTCGGCTCACAATCTCCAGCTTCCAGGCTCCGTTCCTGCTGAGAGAAGAGGTTGCCGGATGTTGAGCATGCTACGGTAGCGTCATAGACCTATTCATAACGCAAATACGGAGCTTTCGCTTACCCGAGCTGAAGTACGGAGTAGGAGTTTCCGTCTGAATGTTGATACGGCCTCCTCACATATATCGAAAACAACTGACAGTACTCCGTAGAAATACTCTATCTACTATTAAACCTACACTTCTCTGTAGAATCTTGCAAAGAGTACGGAATTGTAATTATACTAGGCAAGATAGCTAGGGGGCGACAAATTTTTGGGTGTAAAGGAATTAGTTAACGGGTGTCTCGAGTGGTAGCTAGATAACAGTTTTATTCAATTATCTGTAGGGAAAAAAATGCATAGTAGATATCAACATAGGACTTTGGAAGTCTAAAAAGAAGCTCTGCGGTATTAACCTTAATCAGTCACCTATTATGCAGGTACGAGCACCTCAACAAGACCATACCAAAAGAAGATACGACTTATAGCTAGCGACACTAGGAGATATTCTAGAGCGAGGTCGTCGACGCTGTGACGTTAATATAATAATCCAAAGATAAGCGTTTTATAGATTTGGGTTGAACCAAAAACCGTTTCATCTCTAACCATAGCTCAACCACCGCAACGGCACCGCGGATACCGCGGATAGAAGCTAGCGATGCCATCATAGAGTCATATTCATGACCGGTTCCGGCAACAAAGTTTTTCGTGGCCTATTTAAATGCATGGCCTTTCCATTTTCCCTTCCAACTTCCACTCCACTTTCACCTTCTACCACCACTTTCGAAAATAACCCCCTATGTCCAATATGGCATTCCCAGAAGACGTTTCTTGGTCGTTAGACCTTACCATTAAGCCTACATGGCTGTGCAGTGCGGCACTCTTAGTTGTTTGCATGATGACCAAGCTATTATTCAACATCGGCACAAGCTTTGAAGAAATATTTGATTATATCCGCATATATTGGGTATCCAACAAGATCCGAAATCTAAAGGAGCTGTTTCAGTCAAAACAAGAACTCAAGCGACAATTGGACTGGATTGACATGCGAGCAGACTTGCAAAGTGAATGGGAGGTTCTAAAGCAACGGGATATCTTCCTTAGAGAAATGTTTATTGAATATGCCACCAAGGATAAACTCAAGGAACTCGACGGACTTGACGACCTTGGCCCCAGATCCTGGGAAGACAAGTTGGCGGATTCAAGAACCAGACTATGGCTTAATAAAAGGGCACATCTCGAGACACTCCAGAACATTCCAAAGGGCCCAAGGACAAGAGGTTGGATGGTAAAATACACCCGGGTAGAACGAAAATTCTCAAAGATGGGTTATGCTCGATGCCTCGCACAAAAGGAGTATACAGAGCCATGCCGGGAGAATGGCGGGTGCTGTGCAAGAGACTGTGGATGCTGTACAAAGCCGCGAGATGTATCCCCTACCGGAGAAGTACACTATTCACACTGCACGTCATTGTGTCTATGCTGTATCCGACGTAGGGGATTTGTGAGGTTAGATCAGACACTTGGAGCTAACATTCCCGGATTCGTTAAGATTACTGATGAGGATGTGTTCCCCCAAGAGGAGAGACAGTACCTCCCCGGAAGCCTGACTACCCAGGAAGAATCGAATCATCCAAAGAACCCGACTGCCGAGAAAGAGATGTAACCCGGGAATATATAGACTCTATCAATCAATGGTACAAGAGGTGGGAGAGAATTCGGCTTTGATTGTTAGAAAACAGATAGGGGGTGGAAGTTGGTACAGAATAGATAGGAGTCTATCGACTCTTTTCTTTCGTTTTCCTTCTTTTGCTTGGTATATTCTAACGTTCAACATGGTTAAAGTGTTCTGTCCTTGGTTGATGCATCAATATCTTATTATTGAAATGGAATGTAATATTGTGTATTTGATCAAACGCCAAGGATATGTCACGTTATTTGGAACTACCATCACATGACTTCGTAATTGACCAATTAGGGTCTGTTGTTTTGATTAATCATGTTGCGTAAACCTTAAATCTAATGATATGAATGCTTCGCTATCGCTCCGCAAATAATATCCTTATAGATAGCCCTTCCAAAACCGCATATATGTTAATAGCGGACAACTGCATACCCGAACTCATTCAATGTGAACAATCTAACTGTCTTGTGAGATGTACGCTCGCTTATCTTTGGTATAGGAGGGCATTTAAGCCCATCGCAAGGAGAAAACTTCTGCCCCGCCTCTTGACAGAGCCACCTCAACGCTGTCATCATCACTCTTGATAGTCTTTGGGATCGTCTCCCCCTTTCTCTCAAGAATGATCTTCCCTGGCTCTGGTTCGGGCAATTTGTAAAATCGTCTGCCAAATCGACTAAGGAATCCCTCCAGCCGCTCCTGAGTGACGGCTGACTCCTGGATAATGCTACGCTCCGTAGCATCCTCCAGAGCGAGGAGGATATACTGTGTTGCGTATGGCTGGGTAAAAACGCCGGCTGCTGGCTTCGCCTGATCCTTGGCCGATTTCGGATGTGGAGCGCTATCAGTTCCACTATAACATCTCGTTAATTTTTGATACTGGAGATGATTGTAAGATGTATATGTATGCCTTACAGAAAGAATTTCGAGTCTCCGCTGCATATAGCGCGTATAAGGGCATCTCGGTCTGCTGGTGTCTTAGCAATAGGTTTACAGAAAGCTAATGGATCAACAGTATCGTCGACCGTGAGATAGAGATGATGCGCGGTAATGGTAGCTAGACTCTAACTGTCAGTAACTATCCTTCAATATTCAGCTTTCTGTCAACACAAGGGAGCGTATACATACCTGCAACTGTTGGTCCACAGGAACGTACGGTTTCGACGGCAGCAGAGGTGGTACAGTGTTCAAGCACTATCCTTAAATTTGGGAACCTGTCATTGATGCGCTTTAAGGTCGGTAAGAATGCTTCTTCCGCATTCATTACATCGACATCCGGAACTTCACCATGCAGGTTCAGCACAAGATCGTGTTCTTCCATTGCCTCGAATACTGGGTAGAAATCATCCAGACTGGTAACACCAGCGGCTGAATTGGTAGTCACTCCTGAATCATTCGTTAGGAACCGAAAACTTGCCCGAGTTTCAAAACATATCCATTAGGGATTAAAATAAACATCATTTACCTTGAGGGTAAACCTTGACACCGGTAATACCAGCGCCAGCGGCCTCCTCAATGACTTCTGGAGTGATAGAGTCATGGAGGTACAGTGACATGAGATATTGAACATTTGGTTCTATCTCCTGAAGCTTGGATTTGTACTCTAGTGCCTGGGTGACCGTTGTAACGGGCGGCTGAAGGTTTGGCTGAATTTGGACGAGTCAGCATTGAAGGTACCAGAGAAGCGATCGGGGGGGGGGCGGCCAGAATAAACAGAGAATTACAACAATATAAAATCATCTGTGCATACCATCACAAACACAGTATCAACCCCTCCTTTCCGTATATAGGGTATAACTAACTGCATCATGGCGTCCTGTCGGAGGTGGACATGCATGTCAGCCGCGGCTGGCAGCTCCAGGCGAGGCAATGTCTTTAACCGCATTTTTTCAACGAAATTGTTCCCTCTTAGCTGATGGATGCTATCCCTCTGCTATCCTTGACCGGATCCAAGATCGTCCGCGAGCGCGCTGAAGAGCAGCCCTGGGTAAGAAAACAGAAGGCCCGTGGAGTGGTAGGTAACTTCCAAGTCCCTCTGTAAGCTTTCAACGCCCGATAGAATATTCCTAGCTGACGAGCGAATTCTCATCAGAGCTGCTAACTGACGAACATGATGTCATGGTGGGATGTTCAAAAGAAAAAGCCTTCGTATATCGATCACGTGATATAGTTTTCTCAGCCCATCTACAAAACTGCGTACAAGTTAATCTCTAGATAGAAATCAACGTCCATCAGAAGCATCTTAATCTAGGAGTTGGGCAGAGACAGGAGACGCAGTCCGTTGAATCACAATCTATGAACCTTGTTGACTGGTTTATACTATAGCAGCTGAGATAGCATAGCTCGCCATGGGTGAACTAGTTATTAGGTGTCCTTTTACGGATTCAAGTCGAAGAGTACGGAGTAGAAGATGAGATCAGAGAGAAGATATAGAGAGCACTAATTCTACAACTTTAAACCTTTACTTGCTGCACAAATCAACAAGTACAAGCGTGGAAGAACGTACTTCCATCTGGGCTAGCAGCAAAAAAGAGGGTGGCTTTGGCCCTGGCATCCAAGGAAATCATGCTCGATTAGTTATCAACTCAAGAAGCCCACTTTCTATTTACTCCCCCGCCAGACTTCCCAGCCTCCCCCTCCGTCTGACTTCTCCTTCATCAAACATGCGCCTTGCACCTATCTTCTCCATTCTGACTGCAGCTCTCACCATGTCGTCCGCTTCCGCAAACACCACCACCACTAAGGATGGCCTCATCATCGAAGTCACCAAAGCCGTCGAAGGCTGTGACCGCCGCACCGCGAAGGGCGACCAGGTCAAGATGCACTACCGTGGCACCCTAGCCAGCAATGGCGAGAAATTCGACGCCAGCTACGACCGTGGCCAGCCTTTGGCCTTCACCGTCGGTGCCGGTATGGTCATCAAGGGGTGAGTGCTCTTCCCCAAAGCCAAGCCTTGCGATAAACCCTCCCACATACTGATTTATTTACTCTTTTGTCTTTTAGCTGGGACCAAGGTCTCCTTGACATGTGTGTCGGCGAGAAGAGGAAGCTCACTATCCCACCAGCCTTGGCCTACGGTGACCGTGGAGTTGGCCCTATCCCCGGAGGCGCCACTCTCATCTTCGAGACCGAGTTGGTCGACATCGCCAAGGGCGAGCTCTAGATGACTCGGTATACGGGGTACTACGGGTAGATAAAACCTGGCCTGTCGAGCCTCCTCGTCCCATTTTTGGATTGGCGAAGTTGCAGCAACGAGAGCAAGTGAACAGCGTCAAGGGGGTCTTGTGTGCTAGATATATCAGTCTGCCCTGCCACACTTTTGGGCATAACTTTGAGTTTATATCTGGATATATATCTATATGCAATATGAAGATCTAATCTACCGGAACGAATCATTTGACGGGCTACCCTATATGCAAAAGCCAAAATGGTTAAAGTCCGGACTTGCAGCTGTAGCTATATATAATGCAGGCCCCAATGGCCAAGTTCCAACGTCGCACGATCGTATGGGAAATGGCTCTTCAGCTCGCTTTGAAGCTTACTAGTAACATCAAAAGAGTTATATTGGTAGTCTAATTATTGGGTATCATAACTTCATAGCCTCGCAGCGCCATAATATACCATCTATATTCACACAAGGGAGTGGGGGTAAATGAACGAACCGAGAAAAGTGTCAATCCATCTCATCTAACCCTCCGCCTTGCTTATGATCACCAACACTGTGTTCAGCAACCAAAATCCCAACCATACACTCTGCCAACATCCCATCCCAGTTCACCCAAGGATGGAACTCTGCAAACAGCTTTTCCGAGTCCTTTCCAGCACCACGCAGGAGTTCTCCTTTCCCGCCAGGATGAAATGGCACGAATGCTGTAATATTGTACACCTTCCCTTGATATGATGTCCATGCATCGCGGCCCTTCCGCCCGTTATACTGCTTCAACACCGACGGGGTGACTCTGATTAGTGTAGGCGGTAGATCAGCGCCTCGAAGGTTGTTCCGCGGGTCGGACGTTAGAGCTGCCCAGTCAAGCGGAGAATGGCCTGGTTCTAGCATGACGGGACGAGCTGTTCGTTGTGGTTTGCCGGGGGCAGGAAGAACAGGCAGTGTGCTGGATGAAGGGCGTGAACCGGGCGGGACACGAAGAGAGGCAGCAGCTGATGGTGGAGGGCGGAGAGGTGCCCTTGGAGAAGGCCTAGCTAAAGGCGGAGGAGGGGGAGGCATCAACGATGTGCTAGCTGGCGTAGAAAGACGTCCTTGTGCCCTGACAGCCTGGGGAGGCGGGTCAAGTGCCATGCTTGGAGGCGGCGGCACCCGGATATCTGGAGGGGTTACATATTCCGTTTGAGTATTCGGGCCTATCGCTGCGCCAGGGGGTAAGGTGGCAGCCTCTTCTGCATCTTTTATCGTAACTAGAGGCTCCTCGAGGGTAATAGGTGGGATGTCAGATGCTGGTATGCTCGGCATTGCCTTTGGCGTTGTTTCACCGTCCGAATGACGCCTGTTGGAGGCCGTAGCGAGTACGGTACTATCATTTTTCTCGGGTTTCGCATCCCGCTGGCCATCTTTCGGAGGAACAGTGGTGGAACCTGGGTCTGAATTTGCTGCATTCGGAGCAATGCGTCGCCCTGCGAGATGACTCCAGGGTGAAAGGAGAAAAGTCCATGAAGTTGGGGGATGCTTATAGAGAATGTAAGTTATAGAGGCTATCAGAGCCCCTACTCCCACCCATCCCATGCCAAAGTTGCACTGACCAAAGTTTCTTGTCGTTAGAAGCTGGATAGTCTGATATATTGCGGGAAAGTCTACTTTGATATCCAACGATTTGATAGCCATGTCACGTGGCTTAGCCATATTTAACCGCCGAGGTCTATTGAATATTTGGAAGCAAAGGTTAAGATGAGAATATTCCATGAAATAATTTTACAAAGCATATGTGTATATCATGATAAGCTTTATATAAGTATGACCTGGTATTGAATCCAGTCCATCTGTGACTATGCTCCTCATTAAACTGCTCTCAAGATCACTTGAATAGGCGGCCTTCCATTATTTCTAGAACGGCAGCATACATAGCATCGGCTGCTGGTGCTGTGCCTGGCTCTAGGATATAATTCCCAGTATTTGTGAAGCAGGTAATGATCTCGCCAGTAGGACCACGCTTTGGAGCAAGGAAAGCCAGCGCATAGTTTAATCGGTTTGAGCCCTCATGGCCCAAGGTCGGTCCATTAGCCCAGGGAGTCTGGGTGCCGTTGGAATATAGCCAGCCACCGTGGGTGTATTGTTCACCGTCAGGAGATGGGTAAGGTGTATGCAGCATCTTAATCGTTTCTCTGCTTATTCCAAGTTTTGTACGTCGGCCGTTGAATCCATCGACGTGCATTTTAAGAAAGTTCATGTATGATCTGATATCGCAGTGGACGGTTCCTGAAGGCCCAACGGCGGGTGGGTTGTCTCGTCTCACCAATGGACCGCCTACAGGCTCGGGGCTGGATGAGGAATTGTAGTAATAGTGACCCCAGGGGTTATCGATGGACGTTTCCGATGATTCAGTAGGCGGACCAAACCCGCATCTCATTCCGAGGGGGTTAAAAAGTTCAGATGTGATGATCTCCTCCCAGGACGTACCGTTTCCATTTTTATTTCCCATGAAATTCTCGATAATCCTGCCCAGAATCACATAGTTGGTGTTGTCATAGACGTATTGACCTCTGACAGCACCCGGCTCTTTGCTGAGAGTATGTTTTATCATCGATTTTCTTCCCTCAACAGGGGTAAGGTCATAAAGGCCGACATAAAAGTCGATATCCTTTGAGTAGTCGTCAAAAATCCCCGATCTATGGGCCGCGATCATAGCAACAGTGGTTTGTCGGTGGCCATGGGCCATGATGTCGGCAAAATCAGGTAATACCTCCGGAAGCGTGCTGTTCCAACGAACCAACCCCCTATCAACCATCATCCCAATCAAAGTGGCGGTCATTGCTTTCGTATTTGATCCTAGATGGAATTCATCGGTGCGTCTGATTGGGAGGGGATCTGTGGCTTTGCGTCGACCGGCGACCTCATACTGTAAATGGCCATTCTTAAACAACCCGGCAGCGAAGCCAGGTAGTTTGAAGTCGGCCCTAATCTTTTCGATGATTCGAGAGTTACGGCCACCGCAAAGGACGGGGATGGGGCTTAGCAATAGTAGCGCTGTCGCAGCGTACCAGATTTGAACCATTTTGAATGCAATGGAGTTTTTGACTCGGGGTACGGCTAGTATGTATCGATATCAATACTTATTAAACTAGAGGAGAGTCACAATTGCAAGGAGAAGGGCTCCTTTTATACACACCAGCTGCACAGCCTACCAAAGGCCTCGTATGCATATTCATCTCGATGCAACGACGTCTAGAGGATCCGACAGTCCCAGAAAGGTAACCGGCCCCTTCGACGTCAGTGACCCAAGGGCCGTTTCTTGTCAGTTTCCATGGCTATACAGCTCTCTTTTAAGGGAAGCAAATTCCGCGTAATCTGAAATCAGCACCGTCCGTCCTGGACCGAACCCTCTTTCTACTGGGCGCACCGAGCTGCGTGTAACATTTTGGCCTATCCAGATTGAGGGTATACGAAGTGCGTTCGTCTGGTTCTCCTTGGCTTCATAAAAACGTATACGGAGTATACTTTGCAACTGACGTATACCTCTGGTTACGTAGGGCCAGCTCTGACTTTGTATTCCCAGGCAGCAACGAATAAGTTGATCTCCGGGAATAACAAAACGTATATCTCGAAGGCTTCCATGATCATAGGACTCCCAGCCGAAGACATAACCTTCCTACGCTGATATGTCAATTCAGACCATGGTGTGGAAAGGCGAAGGGGAGCTCATGGTTCGCATTGGCGGGAAAGGATGTCCAATGTGAAACCCATCTTCTTGCTCTTCAATTGACTCTTGATTCTTGGTTGACCAACTCTTGCACCATCAACGACAACCTTGCACACTTGAACCCTTGCAACCATGCAGCCTGTCATCGGGATTTGATTCGGCCATGCACAGGTAGGGATACTGTTATATTCCTGTCGTGTTTGTCGTGCTATCTGATAAGATGGCTCCATGATCGCCGAGCTCTTAATATAGTACGGAGTATCATCTGACAAACTGGAGACACCCAGTCGATCCCAAACCCCGAAGCTGGGGGAGAATTGGAGGAATTCATTCCACCGGCGCCTCTCGATTTGACTCTCTGAGTGCCATTGATCGGGCCGACTATCTCGGTATCGGTTCCCGGGATTGAACGACAGCGATCTTCAACCAAACGACCCTGCATTTTGGCACTTCAGACCCATCCAGTTGATTTCGAAACGTTTCAGCATTCTCTGGAGAAGCATGGCAGCAGATCACCGTCCATCTTGCAGTTATATCTCCTCGGGTGGCTTGGGCCGGATGGTGGTTGACACAATCCCGGCGCGGAGTGCGTCGAGGGTTATATATAAATATTGTCATTCCTCCACGATGATCAGACCGTTCGAAACAATTTCAGGTCTATTGCGCGACAGGCCCGAAGTATTATCAAGATGTATCTGTGCAGCCATTATTCCCTCCTTTTTGCTCTGAGCATTGGTGCAGCAACATCTGCCCATGCAGCACCAACCACCAACAAAACATGGCCTATCCGGTCATATCACAGCACTGACATCCGCACGCCCTTGATTGATGTCACCAAGCACGGTGAGACAGAGCCAGGATACATAATTTTCACGCCTTGGACTGGGGCCCGCGTTGGTCATCCCTCGATCTACCAAGATGATGGTGAGCTTATCTGGCAAGGTCCAGCAGGAAGCAGTTACGGTTTCCGACCGCAAATGCTGAATGGACAGCCCGTCTTCGTTTACTGGGAAGGACCAATGACCAGTGCAGGCTATGGGAACGGGGCTATCAATCTCCTCGACAGTTCCTACCAACGTATCCACGAAGTCACTCTTTCCGATGAATATTTCAATACGGGCCCTGACTCGCAAGAGTTTCCATCCCACGTTGATTTCCACGAAGGAGTCATCAGCGAGAAGGGATCCATGCTTTTAACGGCAGTCAACATCACTCAGGCTGATCTTCAATCCGTCGGTGGCCCCAAGGACGGCTGGGTTATTGATGCCCTGCTTTACGACGTTGATATTGCAACCAACAAAGTATTATTTCGCTGGAGTGCAGTAGAACATATCGACCAAATCCCGCTCACGATGTCTAAGAACCTAATTGGTGATTCTGGAAAATCTGAGAAAGATCCATGGGACTTCTTCCACGCGACATCCAGTATCAGATACGGGGAGGATTACCTTATGCCGTGGGGTTACGGATGTACCATACTCCATATTGCCAGGAACGGAACAATTGTTTGGAAACTCAATGTAAGTAGTGCACTCATTTGGTGTCTTTCAGCCTGCTGTGTTAGTGGAGCATTGTCGACTTTACAGCATCGGGTAAAACATAATTACGTGTGGCTAACCTTGGATGACTTCTACCTCGTAGGGTATAGACGGCGGTGACTTCAAGCTTGGCCCCAATGCGGACTTTTGTTATCAGTACGGTATCCGTATTGGAGAGGATCAGACCGAGGAGAAGATCACTATCACCATGCACAACAATCACAACTCAAGATTCTCTACTGATATAAAACCAACAACTGGGCTTGTCTTAGACCTTGACCTAAAGAACATGGAGGTTTCTGCGAGGCGAAGATTGTGGAACAGCCAACATCCAATCGTCTCTCGAGATTTGGGAAGCTTCCAAAGTCTGCCCAATGGTCACATCTATATGAATCATGGACAAATCCCATTGATTGAGGAATATAACGAGAAGGATGAGCTTGTTATGGAATTCCGCTATGGCAATGATATAGTTGACGCCAGCTATCGATCTCATCGGCTTACTTGGACCGGAACACCAAAAACGAAACCGAGTGTCAAAGCATGCCGCAGCATTAGGAATAAGAACATAGTGGCCTATGTGAGCTGGAACGGGGCAACAGACGTGGAGTCATGGAAGCTGTATGAATCCAAGGATGGAGGAGAGCCAAAGGAGATCAAAACCGAGCCAAAGGGTGGATTTGAAACAACCATACAGGCGGAGGATGCAGGCGATACGGTTGTAATTGCTGCAGTTGGCGGACCTAACGACGGAGTGAAATCTGATCCTGTTGCGATTGGTACTTGCTAATAGTCACGTTGGCATATCAGAGATCTAGCGTCATGGACCTTGGTGGTGATACTGCCTGCTACTAGAACGGCTATGATACTATGATCTATCAACTATATTATCAGTTTGTAATTTTATGTTGAATCAGCAAATACTGGAGTCAATGGAATATCAATTGCGCTGGCTTGACCAGTTGAACTAAGGAGTGTCGGCTCTGCCAGAGCTCAAGGCTACAAAGCAACTGTAATTGCATGGATCTAAAATCCTACTACTCAGATCTGCCAGAAGCACTCAGCTCAAACAGTATTCCCCCACCTTTAGCTTATGATTAGTACCGCCCCTAGCTTGTTCCATCTATATCTATGTTTCATCACCCCATACTACTAGTTTTTTCCTCAGAGTCAAGCTTACTTGGTGGGACTGATAACCTTAAGTCAATGATCTATTGGTTAAGTGAGTTTCAAAACATCAACAGAGAAGTTGAAGTACCTAAATAGGTAGACGAATAGAAGGATAGAAGGATAATGGAGGCGCCAGTTGAGAAAATAACTTAGGGAACCTCACACATGATGAGCTAGTTTTGCTCATATCACCAACTGCCAATATTCGGCTACGAGAAGCTGCTTTTCATCCACAACGGGCTGGCTTCTCATCCGCGGCCAATCAGGGGAGAAGTCAGTTCGTGTCTATTTTTGGCCAACGCCAACTTTCAACTCCATAACTAGTTGAATATCAGACCTTTCCCAGAGCCATCTTCCCCCTCCCCCCTCCCGGACCGACTCGAGCTTCCGCGTTGAACTCGCACTCCTCTCGGCTACGAGGTCAAAGGGTAGTTATCATACCGCCAAATCTAGTAATCGTAGCCATGGAACGGCCCATTTCTAAGGCAAACAACAGCAAGAGGCATACCGTGTGGCCGCTATATCATACCTAAAGAGGCCAGTCAGAGACTTGAGGACCACCAGAGATGGTACACAGACATCTTCAAGCAAGCATTCGTTATACCCCATGAAGATGGAGAGTCTGTTATCGTCATATGGCTGGAGACTCCCGGGGTATTTGACGGCCTGGAGCAAAAGCGAATATAGAGCATGCAAGCTATGATACATAAGCGTTTGTCCAATAGCGGTGTACATTCAATAATAGTCAAGCACGTTTGGTCTATAGGCTTAATGATATCAAGTGATATCATTATAGGTACCTTCATCGTCTGGACTCATGCGCCGCCAGGTTCTGCCTCAAACGCTTAACGCCTGGGCATCTCAAGGATCTCACACTCCCACCCCTTTTACTACCTCTAACACCGCCATTGACCCAACGTAATAGGAATATGTTGGTCCATCTATTGCTTCCCTATTTCTGCCGAATTCCCGCCAAATGCAATATATGACTTGTTTGACTGGACACTCTGGACGTGGCGGCTTATGACGAACGACTATTCTTCTAGTCCATCGGCACGGCCACCGGGCACTGAAAGGTCACCTCTTCTGCCAGTAGACTCAGCATCCTGGCCTGATGATGGGAAGACGTGTTTGATATAAACGAAGGGATTTTTACGGTTCGAGGGATCCTGACGAGGGATGGAGGCATATAATCAACAACATATAGGAGTCCACTGGTGGTTTTGTTAGGCCAGGGAGAGGATAACTAGAGTGCTATGGAGTAGGAGGGGCTTTACATCAGTGGATATGGATACCGCGTGCCCTTGTGGTCCCA
The DNA here is from genome assembly GCA_032989685.1 of Arthroderma sp. PD_2. Taxonomy (NCBI): domain Eukaryota; kingdom Fungi; phylum Ascomycota; class Eurotiomycetes; order Onygenales; family Arthrodermataceae; genus Arthroderma; species Arthroderma sp. PD_2. Next base: position 16,564 of record JANTQJ010000077.1, read on the forward strand.
AAACGAAGGCACACCACTATACAAAGGGTCCATTCTTATATCGGTGGAGCAACATAGCTGCTATGCCTCGGTACAGAAAGAGAAATACGACACGGTCCCGCACATATATGTTAATTATAGTCCGTCTTGTTCTTATAGTGGTGAAATTAAGCTAAATATAGAAACGGTCCACTTCTTCAGATATCTATCGAAGTATAGAGTATACAGGAATAAACATAAATAGTGCCTTTCCCCCTCTACCACAGACACGCGACCTACTACCATAAACAAGCCCAGATACAACCGCTATATTGAGTAGAAAGCCATAACTCCCAAGCAAAAGGTAACCATCCCCACCTGGCTCATGGCTCATTGTTCTAACATAGATGACCATAGTTGAACATACACGAGTCCAAAAATGCTATTCAATCAACTCATCTTCGCCTCTCTCATGGTTCTCGGCGCCGTGGCCAGCACGAAATGCCATTACTGCTCCTTTGCGGTATACGGTGACCCGCAAGCACCTACCTACGACTGCGGCAAGAAGTGCGGGTATAAATACTACCATACTAGCTCGAACCATCACTGTTGGAGATCGACTCATGCACTGAACGACTGTTTTAAGAAATGCTGCAAGCATGATTTCAAGGTTGCAACGTCATATAACTGTGGCCTTTTGTCGGAGTGTTAAACGTGGGAGGCAGCGGTGGACTTTGGTACGATTTGGAGGTAGTGATTTATCCTTTGGGGGAAGGGGAAGGGGATGAAAGGTCAGATGAAGTACCCACGGGTCACTATATAATGTCTAGTCATCTACATAATGGAAGTGGAAGGTATCATGTTAATGGTTGGATTTCGTAGATGCTACTGACGAATTATCTCCCCGAGGCTATGAAGTCCAAGCATCGAAAACATATGTCATACCTGATAAGCAACTGCCATCGTTTATAAATACGTGCGCCGGGGTCATCAATAACAAAATAAAACAACAAACGCCAGCCCATACTTTTCGAGCCAAATAGAAGTAGAAAATGCAACATGTTAAATTGGTCCCTGACCGCGATGAAATGCGAAAATGGATATAAACAAGAAGAGAAGTGAAGAAAGGTTTAAGGGGAGAAAGGCGTAAATATGAAGGCGTGTCTATGCCCATTTCCCAAGAAGAGCCATCAGCAAGGCTCCAAGACAAAGTAGGCCGAAAGCAGATAGTACGGTTCGGATGGGTGCTCGTCTCATTGATGTGCTGAACATGAACTCGTGGGCCATCAGCTCGACTAGTGAGGTGTAGACGAGGATGCCGGAGGAGATGGAGTCGAAGATGCCATTGACAATCAGTGTTGTGCGGCCTTCTGGGGGGTAAGTGTGGCGCACACCCAGTCCAATGGCGATGGCTATGGGTGTCGACAGCCCAAAGGCAACGGCGAGGAGGTAAGGGGTGTGTCGTCTTGAGCTGGGCCAGGGGATAGTGGCGAGACGGGAGCCGAGACCAAGGCCCTCGAAGGTCTGATGGAAGGCAAGGACGATGTATAATGTTTTAAACTCTTCTCCAGCAACGGCGAGGGTGAGTCCGATGAAGATGGAGTGGAATATGATGCCGAATTCAAGGATGAATACAGACGTTAGCTGTGCGCTGTAGTCTTCTAACAAAGTGATGTGGGAGGCCTCGACGACATCGGAGCCGCCGTCCGATGGATGGTCGCGGGAGTGGCCGAGGTGGTCATGGTCATGGCTGTGGCTGTGACTGTGGCTGTCAATTGACTTGGGTTCGGCGGTGACTACACCACTTTCAACCTGTGGTTCGGCCTTGGGGTGGTCATGATCATTCTGGCCGAACCGGGCATATCGGATAACCATCAGTTCAACGAAGAAGAGGATGACGATGGTCATGAGCAGTATGCCTTCGACCCAGGGGTATTCCTTGATAGGTCCCGTCAGACAGGGATGGGAGAGTGCTTCATGTGCAGGGGCCAGTAAATGAATGAAGGAGGTAGCGATGATGACCCCCGAGCCGAAGAACTTGGCAACAAAGAAGACCCAGGAGGGAAGCTTGTGTTTGGAAGTTGAGTTTGGGTCACGGCGTGCAAAGACAGGTAGGACAGCACCACCCATGGACCCAACGAGGATGACGAAGATGGCAGAGACCCGGAGATTGAGCTGGCCATTGTAGTCATTACCATTGTTGCAGGACACAAAGGCTGCATCCTCTTCTGCGCCATGCCGTCTACCGAGAGTAGAAGCTAGTAGCTGGTCCATGATTTCTTGTCCCGAGAAAGAGTATATAGTATAATCGAGGGTAAAATGAGTGCTTCCTTTCTGTACTGAACGAGAAGTAAACTGCTCTCCGTCAAGTGAGCCGGGCGAGAAAGAGGGGGCGGTTGCTTTTATATGTCCACCCAGTAGTTGTGAGCCAAATACGGAGCAGCAAAAAGGGAAAAGATGGCCTAAACACTAGGCTCAATCGATATACGTAAAGAGGTAGTTGGGTCTAAAGAAAAAGAAAAAGGAAAAGCAGGAGGACCTCGTGGACTAGACAAGGTTGAATGCAGGTAGGGAATGATATTTTCCGGACGGAACTAAAAGCAGCCAATTGAGAGCTGGTTCTGAGAAGGATTGTGGCGCTCGGTACAATGTATATATGTATAATGAGTCCCGTAGACCAGTCGGAAGGGGAGGCGGCGGGGAGGGAGCCGGAGGGGGGGGCGGGGGGGAGGGAGGGAGGGAGAGCCGTTGGAGGTACGGCGTACGGGGAGAGTATATATATGTATAGGTGAGGGGGAGGGGGAGTCGGTGCGTGTTATGTCGAAGGTTATATCCGTGACGTTGACGAGATCATCCTTCCAGTTCTCCCGTATGATGTCTCTGTATATCTCTGTGTCTTTGTCTGCCCCGTCTCCTCTGCTTCCTTTGTAGATGGGCGTCGACTCGAAGATGGTTTCTAATCGTGGGTTGTTTTCGACCGACAAGAAACGCGGGCGAAGAAAAAAAGCATGCATGAGTACCTTGCGCGCATGGCATACTGCTGACTCATCATCACGTGTCAAATCACGGGACAGGAGTTAAAAAAAGCCTTGGCCACGCCGCGCCCCCGGAGACGGGAAGAGAGAGAAGGTGGAAAGGCCAGTAGGAGAAAGGACCGACACCCAGGGTGGGTGCATGATAATACCGCAGATAAGGCGGGAAAAAGGAACGCCTCTCTCGAGATGAAACACACACAGAGACACAGACACAGATAGATAAACACCAAGAGAGACAGAGAAGAGAGGGGTGATTGTGTAGTGATTATTGCTATATTCCCAGTATCGCGCCAGCCTCGCCGAATTGCGAATCTGAGGCCTTTTCTGTTGGTTCTTGGCCGACAACTCCGGGTTCATCCTCGTCCTCGTCCCGCCGCTGCTGCTGCTGCTGCTTGCTGGAGAGCTGCACCTGTAAGTTCATCCCTGCTAGGAGATACCAGACAAGCATCCCAAGACCAGCTACCACCGTTGCCGTAGATGCGATTGCCTCCCGTCTTCTAGACTTGGCGATGCTTCCCACGACCGTTTGGTCTGCCTCGGCCTCCACCTCTTTGCTAAGCTCCTGGAGGCGCCAGCTGGCTCGGATGTCTCTCACCATTGGAATGGTATCTGCCAGTCCCTCTGCGATCCGAAGCCCAATCCCTGCGATGCTGGCGGGCTGAGACGCCTGCCATGGCAATGTAGTCGCTCCCACCCCAGTCGCTGCATCCCCCCGAGCAGTCTCGATTGATTCAACCTTCCCGCCGTAGCATTTTAATCGCAGCCGATCGAAATACCGCACCAGTCGAGGTGAATATTTATGCACGCCTTCTCGAAGCCAAGGCGATGGTGCCTCCGGGACAATCGCCAGCGACAGATATCCCAGCGCCAAACAGTCTAGACTACACGGCGTCTCGTCGATCAACAGACATCCTTTCTCGTCCAATAGCTCCTCCAATGGGCCAACAAATGCCTCCGTGATGCCGTCTAGCCGGATGCGATTTTGCTGCGATGTCTTACTTAGGAGACCGCTTATCGTCTCGCGGGATTTGGTAGCGAGACTCTTTGGTATCTGAGCTGATGCAGATGGTGGCAGTCGTCCCGTTTGCTTCTCCTGTTGCTCTTCCTCCACTGCGTCCAGGTCGAGGGATGATAGGCCAAGGTGTTCGGTCCTGGATTTCGCCATGGTCCGCAGTCGAGGTGGCAGTATCCACTGGTTCGGCCACTGGAGGAGCGACCCATAGGCAGGCGAGGTGATTGCATGGTAATTCTCGCTCGAAACGTATAACGACAGGTCAATTAACGGTTGTCCATAGGATTCCATGAAGCTTGAGAAGCTATATATATATATATATATAACCATGACATCAGTCCTACGTCTCATCGTCTGACGGGAAAAGTTTCCACTTACGCAGCACAATCAGCCTTATCCTTCTCGTCCATCCATCCATCAAGGTTCCATTCTCCGCTAGAGTGCTGTTTCAAGAAGTCGACGATATTTCGGAATCGACTTATCCATCGGTTCCCCGTCCACAGTGCCGGAAGTTCATCTACCAGAGAAAACACGTTAGGAAATGGTTCGCATATTTAACCCCGTTTTTGACGAGCTTTCTCCTGTGCTGCCGTTCCCCCAGACGAAGAAGAGCATGATAGCTTACGTGTCGGTACGTTTCCAGGGTCGCTGTCCGCAATCACCACCCATTCCTCTGATCCTCCGGTCTTCTGTCCGATTGCAAGAGAAAAGTATGCTATGGTAGCCAGACACTGAGGGTCGATCGAAGGTAGGCCAAACGCAGGACCCCAGACGTGTAATTCCAAAACCATGCTTAATTTACAGAGCAAGACAGAGAAGAAAGACAAGGAGAAAGAAAAGAGAACACCGCTTCGGCGTGTTTTGATGTCGTGGTTGAGGTTGATATTAAGCTCGGCGAATCAAGCTGCCTTTTTCCAGCCTTTTGAAAGCTCGAGTCACGTGCCAGCCTCGATGCAACCCATCCGAGAACTTCCCAGCAGTTTAACCCACGCGATACATCGTCCAGGGTTTGCCCATCTTGCAACAGTTAATGATGCTGGAGGAGTTGGAAGTTCTCGTGAAACGCCCTGCACCTCGCTTACGCCTGTTCTAGGATTCTCCGCATCGACGTCCTTCTCCAAATTACTGAGTCAATGGGTGTTTCTCCGCCCCTCGCAGAAACGGAAGTCGTCGACATCTAGATCGCGAGCTGTTTTGACCCTCCCAGCGCCTACAGGGGATGTATGCACATACCTAGGCAGACTACTGACCACCCGTTTTACAAAAAAAAAAGCGAATCAATAGACTATAAGGAAACTTCGCCCTCTCTCGATTTAACACATCGTCGCTCACACACCCCCGCCGCCGCCAGCCGTGGAGGCCTCGTACTGTAATGCGAGATCTGGCTTAATAGCCATGTGCTATAGCTTCCCACACGACGCTTGGTATGCATGTCTAAGTATTTTTGCAACTTGGACCTTGCCCGATGAGATTATATTACATCGAGATAAGAGAAGTCCATGTGACGTGGTTTTGGGTCCAGGACAAAAAAAAAGAGATAAAGCAGGGTCGGATACGAGAGCAGGATCACAAAATGCGCTCTTAATACTATAATCGGTTATTACGATTCTTTCTCCGCAATTTACCCAACATAATTCGCGAAGTATTTTCGGACTTAACTGTTGGATGCGACTCATCCCGGCGGTCTGTCACCCACACGAGAAGCGAGTGATGAGGCTGATTGGTACGGCGACGACAAGCTTGCCCTGCTATACAGCTCTTAACGAAGTATACGGAGGAGTTATCAACTGACTATTACTAATGTAAACAGCGATATATGCACAACACGGCAAGGCTACATGCAGGTAGCAAGTGATGGCGTCACAGGTAAACCACACCCTTGGAGACAGCTAACTAGCGAGCACGTCGAGGATGTCAAGTATTCACCGAGCATGGGGGCACTCACCTGAGTATCTTTGTACGTAGATACTCCATACAGGTATGGAGTACTCCGTCATACCCGTAGGTATACCCGCCCAGACACGCAGGAGAAAAGCGAATTGCAATACAAACCACACCAGCGCCAAAAAAAAAGAAGAATAACTTTTTCATGTCGGACGGCAAGCAACCGCTGTTCCCTCTCTATGAATAATGTTAATATGTACGAATGCATGTCCTGTCTGTGAGCAGCGCTTGAGGATGGCACGGGCCGCTGCCCGCCTCAGCTGCAAGTCATGGGGGAGATTCCAAAAGCTACCAGACACTGTTACCTAGGCGGCAAAGTGCGGGAGAGCGGGAGGGCGGGATGATGAAAAAGGTAACTCTAGATGGGAATGAAATAAAACAGCGTCGGATAGCCTTTCTACTTGGTGCGTTTTTTCCGCTTTGCCGCTCGTGTTTCCCTGCTCACATAAAAGAAAAAGAAAGAAAGTGGTCTGGACGAGGAGGAGGTGCGGGGAAGAGGCCGGCTCAAGGAAGGGATACGATGTCAATAGCCCGAAAGAAAGAAAAGAGGCGATTCTCGGATTAGAGGGCGAAGGGAGAAAGAAAGCGGAAAGGGAGAATAAGAAGAAAAATAAGACAGCGAACGAAAACGAAGGTCCGTTATGGAGACGCTCTGAGCTGGCGAAAGTAAAAACACAGCTGGATCGTTGATAATCATACATACTTATATTATTTGTAGCATGGGACAAGGATTCAGCGGAAGCAGGTCCCCATGGTTGGCCCCATTCTCACTCCCATCTCACCTTCTTTATTTTATTTTTTTGACCTGGATGGGGGGCGCGTACAGAGTAGAGTACATAAACTTATACAGGGACAATCCAGGGCGAGTAAGCTGAATAATTCGGTTATTGGTTATGCACTGCATTTGTAAAACGGACGCATCCAGGGGAAACATCTATTAAAACAATTATAGGATTGAGGAAGAAAAGAAAAGAAAAAAGAAATGTTTGAAGAACGGGGCAAGGAAAGAAAGAATATGCTGCTTTTAATAGTATACAGGTTAAGAAAAGAAAAATCCTCCCAGAGTTCGCTAGATGATGCGAGTACGCGAGATGCAAGCCCATCGTTCGCCCCGTGTCCGTGGCCCTCTTTGCTCTTGACAGACGGTGATGGCGGTTGTTCGAAGTGGTAGTTTTTTTGGAAGCAGTTAACATCATACGGCCTTGGGAGATGTCAAGGATCAGATGCAGTCAGATGACCTCATGCATTAAAATCTGCGGGCTATCCTGCATCTCTCGACAGGGGCCCAACGGCTCTTCCACTTCATTTCACACAAAGAGAGAGATAGAGAGATGTAGATATAGATTAGATTTCGGCCAAGTCGAATAGTTTCATGCATGAATTGCTATGCTATACCCATCTCCCGATCTCCTCTTTTCTTTCTTTCCCGCTCCCTCCATGAGAGTATAAAATAAAGAGAGAGAGAATGCGAAACGGAAAAGAAACATCCTTCTTTTGATCATCCATGACAGGACAGCTCCCGTGGCCCACTCCCAATTGCGTGCATAAGCCTTTGCCGGCCCGCTGATAGATGACGTGGGGGCTGTGACTTGCGATGCGAGAAAAAGTTGCAAGCTCGACTGGTGTGGAGAGGGTTTTGGTTTTTTTTGAGCGATTTTGTCGTGCAAAAAGCTTGTCAATTGCCGCAAGGTACGAGATATGCAGTCAAAACTGTTGGGCCCGGCGAGGCAGATTTGGAGAGATCCTCAGGGCGCCCTGCTTAGGCGAAGATGTATGGATATGTAAGATGGGTGGAGCGGACGGGCTGGCTTGGTATAATGTGATGTGTGATGTGCGTTTGTTTTCCGAAAAGCTGAGAAATTTTTTAGGGGACCAGGGATGCGATGCGATGCAGTGACAGGGAACATAAGAAAACAGAGTAACAAAAGGAAGAACACCAGATTATATAATATTATGCCGAAAACAAAAGTAAAAACCAATAATAATAATTGATGAGAAGAAGAAAAAAAGGGAAGGCAATGTATTATGGTCCAACACGGGGGTATCTCTGGAGAAAAGAATTGCTGATAACGGAAGACGTTCAGGCAGCCGGCTGCCGGTAGATCGATGATGAGAAGAAAGTCGCCATGCATTATTGATTCAAAAGTTTGATGAGAGAGGAAATCAGGACGATGAGAAGCGAAGAAGCGGTTGTCTCGTTATTGTCTTGTTGTCGTCGTTATTCTTGCCATGTTTTATTTTGGGAGAGGCGGTAGGGGGCCCGTTGGAGGTGGTCCTGGGCAAGGAGGAAACTGTGTAGCGTAGCCGGCCATCGTAGCGTTGGTTCCTGAGAACGTCGTAGTAGTAGTGGTAGTAGGTATTGTTGATAGTGGTGGTAGAGGTTGTTGGTAGTAGATGTGATTGGTAGTAGTGGTTGGTAGTAGTGGTAGTAGTAGTAGGTGATAGACTTGGATGGCTGTCTATATCAGGCGTATGTGTGAGAGACGGATGGGCGGAATGATGGACGGTTGAGAGAGGGAGATGGCGGCCGACTATATATATATTGAGAGACTATATAACAGAAGGGCCATCAAAAGGGCTGTAACTTCGTAATAGTCTGGTACGTAGGGCTCAGATCCGTTAGGGGGGGAGACGGAGGAACCCACCAAGAAGAAGAAAGAAAAGAGCAAAAAAAGAATTGCAAAAAAGAGGAAGCAGAAGACAAGAGACGGACTCCACCTGACAACCAGCCGGGAAGAAGAACGAGGAAACGAAGCAGCCCCAAAGTGAGTCAAAAAAGTACCATGCATGTATCTTCGATAGTACGGATCGTAACAAGAGAGTCAGAGCCAGATAAAATGAAAAAAGTGCCCCCGTTTTACTTTTTTCAACTTCTCTCTACTTATTCTTTTTTGCAACTCTCTTTTTTTGGTCAACCGTTGATTTCCTAGTTAAAAGATTTCCTCCCCCAAAGGGGCTGCTGCTGATGCTGATGCTCGAAAGTCCCCTAGTGCCCGCTTTGAGCCACCAGCTTAAAACCAGATGGGTTGGATGAAACCCCTGAGCAGCAGAAGACGTAACTCTCGGCGGTCTTCCTCTGCCCCCTCTAATATCATCACAAATCGGCACTAGGGGGACTATAATCTATCACATGAGGCGCAGAATACATGAAGGCAAAAGAAAAAGGAAGGATGGGCCATGTGTCGTCGTGCCACAGTTCCTCCGTCTCATCTCTCTCTCCATCTCTGCCTCTCATGCCTCTCTCTTATGTAACGCCGACTCCCTCCTGCTCGGACGAACAGGGATGGGGCAAATGCACGTCTCGCTTCCCATGTGTGACTTTATACTATGACATGAAGCATCCAAGTTGCACATGAGAGAAGGGAGTTTCCCTTTCCACTTCTTTCTCTTTCACTCTGCTCCCACGGGAGTATCGGTGGGTGGTATTTGCGAAAAGGACAGAAAAAAGGCAAACGGATGATAGTGATATACACGAACTCGACATTATATTACATCCCATCACGACACCACGATGGTAAGGTACAATGGCAACAAAGGAAACAGGGAAGCACCAAAAGCCAGATCGATGACATAACTAGTTCCTCTTCTCCTGTTCTTCTTCTTCTCCCTTGGTTTGGCTGGTTTTTTGCCCCTGCCGCGCTCCAACTAGTGTTTCATGCAGGGGTTGAATGGGCTTGCGAACTTAATTGCGGACCATGGGAAGAGGGAGAGTCGAGTTTCAGCTCTTCCTGATCGTTCGTCCCTCGCATAACCACAGTCTCGGGATGGAAGAGTCGTAGTAAATGGGCTAATGGCAGAACTTGATGCACTGGCCTGACTCCCAGACCAGCACTGCAACTGTTCAACGTCATGGCTGACCGTTTCAACCCAGGGCACAGGCTGGAGAAACAGCTTAGATGTGCGCAAGCTCCGGAACAAACAGATCACCTTTTTCTTTTCTTTCTTTCTTCCTTCTTCCTCCCGTTCCCCTGAAAAGATAGGCGAGAAAAGGTCCTCCCTCGCTTTGAGTCGCATTTTACTGCCTTATCGGCTTCATCCATTCATCCGCCCTTTCGATCCCTCAGAGACATGCATGAAAAGAAAGAATGAATATAGGAAAAGAAAAAGTGAAGAAAAAAAAGGAACAGCCACACTCCGTATCCATTTCGCCATGTCTACATCTGCATATGAGCCGCATATCTTACGATTCAGGTGGCTCGCTCGTTAGCTTATTCCCAGATCCCCCACGTTCGTGCATATACAAGATGTCCCTTTTTTTGATGCTTCTCGAAGTTCGCCGACGCCGTCTCACTGCCTCTCTTTTCTTTGCCTTCTCGCCTATATTCCGTATAACAGGCCACTTCGGCTCTCAGCTCCGGGACTAGGATTGTATAGAGCCCGCTCTCTCCCCTTCACGCTCGGCGTCGGGAGGTCGGCCATCTGGGATTGATATTACTAATTACTCCGTAATCTGTATTTCCCTGGAATGATATCATCGTCTGCCTGTCCCTCTCCCGGTGAATAGCACATCGATATTATCGCAGAAAATCGGGAGCTCATCGCACGAAATTGCCGTTTCAGCCAAAATGGGGCCCTTCAAGCTTGAGCTCGGGACAGATAAAAAGGGAGTAAAAAAAAGAAAGGAAAAGAGGATGCACAGAAGAGGGAGAAAAAGAAAGAACGGGCTCAGCCGCTCTGCGCACCCATAACCTAACGAATTCTGCTCGTTGCGTCCTGCGTCTTGCGTCTTGCATCTCCCCATCCTGCGTCCTGCATCCTGCATCCTGTACGATGTACGGCGCCCCGAGGAGTGAGTCCCTGTAAATAGTATGTTGGGTATCAGCCTTGGTTACACCATGTCTCCTTCAATTGAGCCTTCTGCAGAAGCATGCTCGAATTACGTGCATATACCTCTTGTTTGATCACCCTCCTCTTCCCCTTCTTCTTGTTCTTCTCTTGCTTGTACTCCGTACAACCGTGCATCAAGGGGAAAACCACGCATATACTCCCGATCACACCTCATATCTATATAGAGAGCTACTTATGTAAAGAGAAAACACGCCCCTTTCTTTGTGTGCCTGTCTGTCTCACCTTCTGCTACAAGCGCAAATGTTTATTCCTGGGCAATGTCCAGCCTCGCGCTCCCTACCACACTATCTACATTTACATATGCTTAAATTCTTCAGCCTTGTCCGCCTTGGGGTAGCAACAAGAAGCTTCTCAAAGGAAACTTTTGCCTTTTCTAGCTCTCGTCAAATTTACATAGCATTACACACATAATAGAGGGCTGGACTGGACTTTCTGCAAATAGGGGGGGTAACAGATGGTACATAGGGGATACTTATTAGCAGTATTAGTTGGCCCATAACGGCTTGAAATTTTCTCATTGGTCCTTGAAAATTGAAAATAAATCCATTGGCTCAACGAAAAAAAAAAGGGCTGCTCGATGACGGAGATCGGAATCTTAAATAGGATAGATCAGAACACCCAAAGATGGCAAGAAAAGACAAAAGGAGCGAGGCAATTGGCGCGGAGAGTGCGGAGCGGGGCTTAGTTTAATTATTGCCCTGTAATAGTGCTTCACCAAGATGGGGCGAGCTGTTTGGCGTTCGTTTGGAGAAATCTTATCGGGGTTTCTGATCAAAGCACACGGTAGCGTCAGGGCGAGGTCATTCTTTTTTTCTCTCTCTGCCCTGTTTTCGTCTAATATTCTTTTTTAATTGCTATTCTTTCCGTCCTCCCACCGTTTTTCTTCTTTGGGGCGTTCAATGGATTCCATGTGCGGATTGACCGAGGTGCGGCGTTCGCGGGCCTCTTCTTTCCATTTCCCACTTTTAGTCAATGATTAGGAAGCGTCTCATCCACTCAGCCATATGGCATGGCGCTTGAATTACTCCGTACCCATGACCATGACCCTGCTTGGTGCACTACGCCTAAGTCATGCAGTCGTAAGCGCTCCTTGCCTATATAATGATCGGTCTTTTCCTTCGGCATTAGTTAACCAGATCGTCGGATCCCGTCGATGGCCATCTCAGTCACGGAGTTCTCGCCGATGACAAGGGGGGGTTGATATCTCCGCGAAAAGACGTGTCTTGGCTGTTGTGCTGGTTACAGACACCTCTCTGCTGTGCTTCAAAAGATTTGTCGCTTGTTTCAGTTCAATTGATGAAATTATCGTTTGACAAGCGTGTTGAGAAACGTGGGTTTGTTTGCCTAAATGCTGATCTGCACCATGGTAAAATTATTTATGGGGTTTCCCTTGCCATGATTGGTCTTGTGGCTCCCCTTTAATAGACGAATGGGACTTTGGCCGTTGAACCTCGCCCACTCCGCCCGCCTGGAGAACTGCCTTAAACTGACTAACGTTTCTGGAAGACGTCTTTAATTTCGTTCGGGGACTTTGTAATTAGGTAGCCGAGGATCCAATAATATTGTGGAGTTATATCGTTAAGTCGCAGGGCGAAGTGGTTCGTCGGAGGGAAAAAAAAAATTCTGCAGCCAGCGCCAAGCCGATATTATCATTGTACGTAATGAATTTGTGTGCCCTCCAGGTTGAAACGGTTTGACGAGGTCGTCACAGCATTCAACGGCCCCTGAACAACGTTCCCCCCATCTCATGTGAACAGGAGGGAGCGGTGTGTGACAAGTTTCGAGCCTCCTAAATCTCCCTGTTTGCCCGTTTACCACATTGAAGCGATCGATGAGGAGAAAAAAATTCAATGCTCCGAGTTTCAGTCAGATAACACACCCAGATGCTCCGATTGACTGACCTTGAAAGGGCCTTGTGGATGGACAAACAAACATGCCTGCTCCTATATCGACCTTGGCTTCCGCTCCTGTATTACTTGCTCCATATACAACGGCCTGCGTATCCGTATAGCTTGGAAGTTGGACTCCGTAACTCGGCCGTTAGTGCGATCCCAGGCGGACTTGGCTAACCGTCGAGTACAAATCCGAGGAAATTTCTAGAGAATTTCCTTTTACAGCGTCACCATCAATCGTCGTATTCTTGTGGTGCCTGGGTGCAAATCCACTCCTCCATCAGCCCTGGCGCCTCTGCGCCTGCTTTCGGGGCAATTTCTGTCGGCTTCTTGCGTTTAATGATAAGGCACAAGACCCAGCCCCATATTCCAAATCCATCATATGTAGTAGTAAGGCCTAGTTTCTTTTCGTCCTCGGCGGGCTCTTTTGCCACCTCAACGGCTTGTTGCTCATCCTCTTTCGGCCTGTCCAAGGCTGCTTCGTCATTTGCAAAAGGCATTTGCTCGTCCTCGTCACTCTCCACTAATATTCTAGCCTCTCCTATAGCTTCCTCTGGTATCTGTAAAGGGGAGTCGTTTGTTCCACCCGTCATCTTCCTGGAATTGCTTGTGATCCGGCCTTTATCGTTTTTGAATGTTTTCTGTCGCGTGAGAAGTGAATGCCGACTCCCGCTTTCTCGCAGGAAAATGGATACCTCGAAATCATCTATTCAGCCGTCAATAAACTCGACCGGTCATTATCCGGATGGTACCAAATTACTGACCTTCAACAAGAACATCTTTGACCGGCTTGCTCTTTTTCTTCGCCTTGATTCTCTCCTTCTCTTCACGCAATTTAGGCTGCACTAGCGGTCGAATGCTTGCAATCACCCGCTGGAGCATCGCATCATGTGAGTCTAGAAGCCATCGCGAGTCCGCTGGGTTTTCTAGATATATCCGGCATTCAAGAACGGTGTACTTGCTCACCCGCAGGTATCTCCGAATCGGGCCCATCTCGGTTTCAAGCAGGCTACAGCACAAGGGTGTACTAAGAAAGGAAGAAAATGGAATATTCCTCCGTGTAGCCTAGAACTTCGTAGAGCAGCTAACATCCTCCATTTCGTTGATTCGCGAGCTGTTTCTAGGTTGTTGTTTGTTCTGTATAAAAATGTTCAAGGCAACAGCCGCCTGGATGCAAACAGTGCAAACTATGTCATCATCGTACATGCTCGAAACGCGTGGGGAGTTAAGGAACTTGCTTTCTTGGGAAGATATAAAAACTTCGCTGGATGTTTACTTCTGCTGAGCACGCTCTTTTTCCAGCTTGAATACTTCTTCTTTTCTTCTACATATCGTTCTTGAGGTCACATCGCTCTCCATCACTCTCAATTGCACAGAGCGAGGAACGGTTCATCACAGCAACATGGGGCCAACTTCCCCTCCACCACCTCCGGAGGGAGTGTTCTCCTTGCTAGACACAGACCTTTACAAGCTAACGATGCAATGCGCGACTCTAAAATATTTTCCTAATGCCTGTATGATATCTTTCTCACAGCTCCTTCTCGTTGCTCTGTGTTCTGGAAGCGTCCTAGTGAGTCACGGCTGACACGGAGATATCTAGATGTCACGTACTCCTTTACAAACAGGACGCCGGATATGAAGTTCACCAGGCGGTCATACAACTGGTTGCTAGAGCAAATAGAGAGTAAGCCTTACTGGCGCATCTGAAGGACGCTCATCTTGATTTGTTGGTGGGGAGGAACGCTGACCGGGCATTCTCATCTGCAGGACTCCAAAATATCACATTAACGAATGAGGAGCTAGAATTTCTGCAAAAGCGTTGCCCATACCTTAACCCGGCATATCTTAGATACCTATCGGAATTCCGCCTCAAACCCTCTGAGCAGCTGGAGGTCTCATTCATACCAATAGACGACACTGGCTCCAAGGAGGATATAGGCGAAGTCAAAATAGCGATCCAAGGTCTATGGGTCGAAACGATTCTATACGAAATACCCCTTTTGGCGTTGACAAGCGAAACGTATTTCAAGTTCTGCGATCGCGATTGGGATTACCACCAACAAGAAGAGAAAGCGTTTAGGAAGGGTAGTAGACTCCTTGAACATGGATGCATATTCTCTGAGTTCGGTACTCGGAGACGAAGAGATTACCATACCCAAAATCTGGTTATGGAAGGTCTAACTCGAGCCGCGAAGCAGTCTGCCCTGGATGGTTTCACGGGGAAACTCTCAGGCACAAGTAACGTCCATTTTGCCATGAAGTATGGAGTCGACCCTGTGGGAACAGTTGCTCATGAGTGGTATATGGGAATCGCTGCCATTACGAATGATTATGAGAATGCGAACGAGATTGCGCTGCGGTATTGGTTGGGATGCTTTGGTGAAGGGGTTGGTACCCTCTTGATCGTCTGATATCGCACGAGGAATGCTGCCTCTTGATCGTCTGATATCGCACGAGGAATGCTGACCAGATACTATGTAGGTTTTGGGTATTGCACTGACAGATACCTTTGGTACACCCACCTTCCTTGAGGCATTTAGCAAGCCTATCCCGGAGCATACGGCGGCTGCCGCAGGCCCAGAGGCCACACTACCTTCTTCAGGAAACAATACCACCGAGACAGATTCTTTGGCATCAACCAATCC
>JANTQJ010000770.1:0-10765 GCA_032989685.1 Arthroderma sp. PD_2
CTAAGAGAATTATGTTCATTCTGCGGTCGCCTGGGAAGCTTGCCTTCACTCTAAGGAAAGCACCTGAGTTTCAGATACGATCTTTGAAGAGAAATAACTTGGTCATTGGCCGTGGAATACAAGGCTATTAGCAGCTTTTTACTATTTGTGGTTTGAATAGCTTAAACCAGTTAAGGGAGGAAGAACCTCGCGGATTATAAACCACAAAAGGCCTTGAACTAGGTGATAAGATACACAGTCTTTCAGCCTTAAACAACTCTACCCCTTCCCTGGAGTCCTTTTGGAGTCGTTCTGGTTAAAAAGGAGGTTTTTCAAAGACGCCGACTGTGTAAAATTACGTCGTAACTTTAACAGAAGCCACGTGAAGTTAATGGAAAGAAACTGTGTTCTTGGCACTACCTAACTGGGACTAGCGTGCTAGGTTGTGTTGCCAAGCCACTTGGACCTGCATAAAAAGTGGGGTCGCTGTCCTGAAGGGGAATAGCGCTATCTTGTTCCCCCGCCAAGGACGCTAGTGGGGGCCGGCGACTACCTAATCTAGTCGTTGATGTCATCGACTTTATCTACTTCTTTTTTCTCTTTCCTTCCTCTTCTTTCTCTTCCTTGCTTTTCACTCTAGTTGTCGATATCACGGTTTACTTGATTTGTCTTCTGCCTCTACGTCTTCAATTATTTACTGAAGAAGCGACATTCACTCTATACTATTTACGCGAAGAAACAACTCTATAAAATTCGATCATGACCTCATCAACCACCTTGAGCTTCGCTTCACCGATGCCACCAGTTGATCCGGCACTGCCATGGTTTCGAATCTCCCGTGACGGCAGAACACGCTCGTCCAGAGGGTCAAGCGACGACAGCGAAGAACTCCGCGAGGATGGTTGGATAGATGAAGACCTCCGGGCGGGTGGCCCAACCCTTGCCCCCGCCCCGAGCACAACAATATCACTCCCACCAGAAAGCCCATACAACTCCAGGCTGGATGGACGCGGGGAGCTCAGCAAACAGCTGAGGACGATACTTGAGGAAGCAGGTGTTACTGCAAAGGCCTTCACGTTCTGCTACCGTCAATGTCCACTCTTCTTGGACGACGAGCTCATACCGACCCTTATCATTGACGCTAAGAGAAAATCTCCCGATGATAAGTGGCTTTCGGCCAGCAAGGAGATATACGAGCTTCTGAAAGAGAATGATCTCTCGTACTTCAATGTGGAGATCTATGATGAACGTCTCGACACACCGAAGTATTCTACACCAGTCCCATCCTCAGACCCGATCTACCCTCTATGGGACGAGATCCTCAACCAGATCTTGAATGGTATTGACTGCCGCTCTGTTCTCGCAATAGAGTGCTTCCGCTATGGCGAGAACTTCGACGGTGATAAGAATCCCGTCACTGTCATCATCACAGTCGACCGTACTTCAAACGGCCCGTGGAAAGATACCAGGGAAATCATAATTTCAATCCTAAGTCGACACAGCCTCCACCACGTTGCCGTACTGATCAGTCAAGGACAAATATACCGAAGTGCGGATAGCTTGGATCGACGTTTGCCAGAGAATGCGTGGGAAGACCCGATGCAGGTCGGGCTGAGTCTTGGTGTCTATCAATCCAGACACTCATCGTCCACATTTGGAGGCTGGGTTGAACTCAAGCACGAAGAAGGGTCGGATTGGAAGAGGCTAGGGCTGACGTGCTTCCACTGCGTGCTCCCTAACTTGAGTGACCTCTCTCTGGATGATAAGATTGGTGAGGCGCACATACTCTCAGAATTATGACTTATCTCTTCTTGTGATTCTTTACTAATACTTTCGATTGTAGCAATTCGCAAGACGTTTTTCAAGGGTATTTCTATCAACGACCCTATCAGCAAGAGGCTCCTCAGCCTAGAACAGCCTTCGTTGAAAGACGCAAGACATGCGTTCGACAATCTGGCTAAGGATCTCCACAGGCCAGTTGAAAGCCGCATTATTGCCATCAGAGAGGTCATTCAAGAAGGTGGTGGTATAAGTCCTCGGTCCCGCAGGCCCTATGATTATTACACCGCACGACTTGCTGCCATTTCCGAGACAATGACGAAGATAGAGAAGTTTCATCAATCACCTCCGCCTGTATCACCATGCAACAACCTCCTTGTTTCCTGCCTCCCGATCAATCCCAGAATGGAGCTCGAGTCTATGGAAACCCACAGCCCTTCGTATGCAGGCTACGTATTCGCAGCATCCGGGTATCGCCAGATGACTTCTACTATCCGCGGAAATAAAGTACAGGCAGATTGGGCGCTCATCGAAGTGCCGGAGAGTAGACACTCAGAAAACACGGTAAGTCTTACCTATGTCCATGTATATCCATATTTTAACATCCTATGTAGCTCTTGACATACGGAGACGTAGGTCTTTACAACGACTTGCAGCCATTCCCAGGAGTCCCAGAGGAGCGAGAGAAAGTACTCAAGCTAGGACGCTCCACGGAGAAGACGAAAGGGTATTTCTCTGGGTTGAAAAGCGCGCTTCTCAACGTGTATGATGGCAAGGGTGGCATGTCAGAAGTGAAGACTTTAGAGTACGCCGTCACGGGGGCTTCTGGCACTCTTTTCTCAGATCCCGGCGACTCAGGTGCGTTAGTCTTCGATGAGGGGGCCAACTGCATTGGAATGATCTTCGCTGGGAGTACAACTTCAAAGGCTTCCTATGTGACGCTGCTACCTGACCTTTATGACGACATCAAGCGCATCACAGGTGCAGTAGACGTCCGCATTGCAGAATAGATGTACCTATCTCTAGTTTATGCGCCCAATTGCTCGGAATGCCCCTGTTTTGTCAGAATATTTACCCAGAACCCTTCTTTTAATTTTTAGCTTTTAATTTGTACGCCTAGTTTTATACTGTAACTCCAAGATAAAGGAAACTTACCCAAGGACCCTTCCTTTAGGTATACTCTCCTCCTAAGCCCCTAAGCCTTCTCTCTAGATATACCCTGCCCTAAGCCTAGTTATTCCCCCCCGAAGCTACCCCCTAAGCTCGTTCTCTAGATCTCAACTACCACTAACCTTAATACCTAAGGCCCTAACCTCCCGCTAATCCCCCTAAGCCCTAAGGTATCTAGAAGGGGAGAATATAGGGGGTGAGGATATCGCTTTATAACCGCCTGCTGAGTCGACAACTTTTCCCACTCGCTTCATCTCACACTCGCTTAGCTTTGCCCTCGTTTGCAGAGTTTTCACAACACAACCCACTCACTTCACAGCTTCTTCTTTCGCTATTTCCCTCTCAACCTCTTTTTCTTCCCCTTCATATCTCTCGACCTTCTTTCTCCTTGTTTACCTTTTTCAGTAAATGAGGAATTTTCTGCCCACCTCGCTAGAAATATGCCTATGTTCCGGATGCCTGAGGGTCGCAACAGCGAGACTGGACTTTTCGTCCAGGCAGGTGACAACCAGGTTCGCCCTAGAAACGATCAGCCGCAAATTCAGATACCCGCAACTATTTCTTTCTCTTCTTTTAACGAACTTGTTATCTCCATTGGAATGGCCCTCCGGCTGGAGAATGGAATTATGGAAGATGAAACCCGGGCATTCAAGAACTACTACTCCATTAAGATACTAGATATACCCACAGTACGACCCCGCCGCTTCTACCTTCTACTCCCAGTAGAAACAACCGGCAATTGTAATATTCGATTACAGCCAGGTGATCGTCTTGCAGTTAGCATGGACGCTGAAAATACCGAGAGGCTAGATGCCTGGTCTGCTACTGTTGTGAACACTCCTGCGATGATCCCCTCGAAGTATTACACAGCTTTGCTGAGTCAACCCTGGTGTAAGGAGTCATCCACATGGAAACAAGACGAGATTCGTGAAGCTCTCGAAGTCATCACCTTCCCCACCGGGACGAGTGTGGCGATGGTGGCTAATATCATCGAAACTGGCCCCTCACGCATGGTCTATATGGAACTTGAGCCTTCTTATAAGCTAGCTAGGCAAAAAATTGCCTCACTTCGGGATATCCAGGGAGAAATCGAGACTCCTCAGCACATTCACACTATCCTCAAGGCCAATGACTTTACGAATCTACCGGTATCGAGCATTTACGAAGGGCTTGTTATTCCTCCTGACTCAGACTGGATACACTATATGAAGAATAGCAACAACTTAGGCCATTATCTAAAACTTCATGGTACCCAGATTAAGGCTTTGTCAATGGCAAAACGTCTTCAAGGCGGTTTCCTTTTAGTTCATGGGCCTCCCGGTACTGGGAAGACGTACTGGGCACTGAAAGCGATCATGCCTCTTCTAGTTTTTCCCGCCAAAATTTCTGGCCAAAATCAGGATCCCGATACTGCTGCTGATACCCCTGATTCAATTGTTGATACCCCCGAGACGACCGCTGACACCGAATTAGTGCCTCGTTTTAGCCAGATCATGATGGTTACTAGCGGAAATGAAGCATGCACAGGGATTGCCGAATCTGCACTGAAGATTTGTGGTGACTTTCCCCTCCCAGAACAACCACTCATTGTTCGATTGCATTCCCGATCTGCTGAAGAACAAACAACATATGGGACCCTCACTGAAAACCGACCCCGCGCCCCTAATACAAAGCCAGCTATCTTCAATAACGTTGATTTCTACGTTAGTGATATGATATCGCATCTGATCGCCAACACGTATGAAGAAGATACCAAACAACAACACTTGGGTGTATCCGATAAGCGTGTTGTTAGCTTTAACCTAAGCCTCGGGTCTTGGATGCTCCGCTATATTGGCTTACTTCGTGATGATCTCTGCCACAGACTGAGCCAATTGGACGCCAAGCAAAAACAGTTCTATAGAGCTAGAAACTTCCTTGAATCATATAGAGCTGGCATCGAGATGGACAGGGATGAGATTATGGGTGGGCGTGCAGCCATAGCTGAGCTACGAGACCAGGTGATGGATGATGCGAACATCATTGTCACAACTCTATCTAATGCTGGCCATGCCTGGATACGTCAATCTAGCAGACCTTATATCATGATTTTAGAGAACGCAACTCATGCAAGGGAATCTGAAGACTACAACATACTTACTGGCTATTCTGCCAGTAAGTATATCATGATAGGAGATCTAAAGCAACTCGAGCCTTTTGTCCATCCTCTAGCCAAGAAGACTGGACTAGAACATCAGTCACACATGTCTCTCTTTGCAAGACTTCAAAGCGCCGGGCTTCGAAGTATTATGTTCGACTGTCAACATCGGATGGTCCCCGAGATTTGCGAGCTTGTCTCAAAAATCGCTTATAAAGGCAAGCTGTTTACTAATATAACATGTCTCGACAAAGTTTGGATTAAGAAAGTTAAAGCCTTCAATTGTGCCTTGTTTGGCAGCGGTTTCAGCCACAACCTTCTCTTCCTCAACTGCATGGGCCAGGTTACTGTTCATGAGACCACCTTGTCCAAAGAGAATATAGACTACCGAGTGATAGTTTTGTTCTATGTCCTTCAACTCGTGGCAAACGGAGTCAGCGGAAATGATATCGTGATCCTAACACCATATCGTAAACAGCTACTCGGCTACAAGTCAGACCTGCTTGGTTTACAGCTACAACACCCTGACATGGCCGACGAAATCATACAGATTGCCTGTAAAACTATCGATTCCTTTCAGGGAGGCGAATCCAACATTGTGTTCTTCGATCTGACCATTGTTGACAAAGTGGGTTTTGTTAAAAATACGAACCGGTTGAATGTCGCATTGTCTCGCGGCAGATATGGGCTATATCTTGTCGGGGATATAGCTAGTATTCGTTCAGATCCAAAAATTCGTTCCACCGGCGCAGACCATGTGTCATCGTTGGAAGAAATCTGCGCTCACTTTGAACGCAACAAGTTAGTCGTTCCTGTCAATCCTCCCAAGTGCCACGAACAGACGTCTCTCCCGATATTTCCCGCTCCTGTTGATCAAACCGCAGAACAGGAAGGAAGCTCTCAGAACCAGGAGAGTGATGGGAAGCAGAACCTGCGGAGAACCAGGAGGTTTTTTTGGACCCGGGCTGGTAGAAGCGGTGTTGAAGGCCAGGCAGCTAACTCTCAGGAGGCTGCTTAGAATTAAGGAAAAATGCTCGAGCGTCACAATTCCTCGATCTATTACCTCCTCTCTATTTTTCTCTCAAGTTTTCATGTGGTCCCTTTCTTTGATTAAAGCGCTTCGAGCTGGTTATTATACGGCAGTTTTCCCACTCTGTTTCTAAGTTACTATCAAGATACCTGTTGGACCAAATGTAATAAAAGAACCTGTGATATTGTATCAGAATCCTACCCAAGACAGCGAAATATACATATTCCAATATATTAGTGTAAATTACTAATGACTAGGCCAAAACCATCCCAAAACAGTATTTGGCCAATAGAAGGCCGAAGTTCCAGCTTGTAGCCGTAAATACACGGTTTTCTCCTAGCGCTGATAGTTTAGTGTCTAATTTCGTACTTCGCCACTTACACTGGGGCGACATGGAACTATATACGACCAGCTCTTCATCACCTCACCTTGTTAAAATATTATAATCCGTACAATGAAAGGAACCGTTTGTCAACTAGATTAAAAGATGTCTGCTACCGACTCCACTACAGACTTCCAGATCCAGGCTACGGAAGAGTTCCCCCAGCCAACTCAATCAGGACGCTCACCGTACGAGCGGTCCCGTGTTCAAGCTATTCCTTTGCAGAAACCAACACTTACGCCGAAGGAGGTAAAGAAGCAGAGGAAGCAGGAGGAGAAAGAAGACAAGGAGCGATTCAAGGAGTACTATGAAGCAAGAGATAAACGGTTATATGACGGGTGCGTCTATGACCAAACTGTTTTCCTGATCAGATCGTTACTGATTGATAGAACTAGTGGTACCACCGGATATCTTTCCAGCTTCTACAAGGGAAAGAATGGGTGGCTATGGCGTCTGTGAAGGATGAACACTTTGGAGAGTGAACATTCTAGAGAGCAACTTCGCCCTGGAACCAACATTCAACCCGCGCTTTTTCCCTATCGCCGTCTTTTACTTCGGCCTGTAAACGGGATATTGACCGGCAGTTTGACATCTTCAACCATAGAACGATATCAACCACAGCTTTATTCTGGTCATAGAGCATCTCTGCTTTGGAGATTCCAGACTAAGCTAAAAACCCGACGACTATCATAATTACGGCTTTTTAAGCATCGGATTATTACTGGAGTATAAGGAGCATATCAGCTCCGGTGGCCCTCGTTCTTCTTCCTGAATACCCTAGGTTATTAGGCTGAATACACCATCCTGGAATCTGTCGGTGCTTACTCCGTACTGCATGGCCTACTGGCGTCGCTTTGTTGTCATCATCAGAGGCTTCTTGTCCCATACACCGTATACCTTGAGCTCTGAGAGCCAATTATTGGACTCCGGACATAGGTGAATATCGAAATTCCATATTACTTTCGCAGTAATCAATCGCAGTTCGTGTTTGGCCAAACTATATGAGAAAAGGAGAAGCAAAAGAACGGAAACACGTTAGCCTTGCTGTGGGTCATCGAGGGAAAGCGCATCTTGTTATATTGAATAATAATGGCAGGGAGATACTCACATCTGGCCCACACAGTTTCGATGTCCGACCATGAACGGTTGCGAGGCAGACTTTATATCACAGTCAAACTCAGGATCCCCTAGCCATCGTTCAGGAATGAAGGAACCTGGGTACTTGAAGTTTCGAGGACTGCGAAGAGTGGCCAGAGTTGAGACTGACACGATCGTCTGGAAATACAAATAAGCCAAATATCAGCCATGTACAAAAGCCTTGTCCACAGAGATATAATTCAGCTTACCTTTGCGGGAACAAACTCGCCACAGATGGTCATACCCCCGGCGGGGACAATTCGAGGCAAACCCGTCGGCGCCGGATGCACCACACGGAGGGCCTCCTCGATACAGGCATACAGATATCGGAGCGGTTTCAATTCTGTCAGATTAATATCTTTATCCGTGGCGAATGCTGAACGCACCTCGGTGGCTAGCTTCTCCTGTGTCTCTCGATTCTTTGCAAGGAAGTAGAAGAGGCCGCTCAATGTGGTGGCGGTAGTATCCGCTCCAGCCAGCAATAGAGTCTGAGAGTTAGCGTGCATCTCGGGCACACTCAGCTGGCGCTCGCCCTTCTGGCTCAGGACCAGGCCCCAGATATCCGGGCGCGAGGACTTGGAAGCCAGACGCCTATTGACTCGCTCGGTGCTCTGCTTGATGTTATCCTTGACCTGCTTGATCAGGCCGCGCGGAATGACCAGCAACGCGAGTGGCGCCGCCCAGGGATACCAATGCGTGAAGCGGGTGATGGAAAACGCCTTGACGACAGCCCAAGTTGTATCGACCCAGTAGTGATACTTGGAACTCTTGAGGAGGCCGAAGGACTCTCCGAATGTCAGATCCCCGATGATGTCGAAGGTTGCCAGGCTGAGCTGGCGGAGCATGTCGACGGGTCTTCCCTCTTGCGCGCCCAGGTTTTGTACCATCGTGTCAACATACCCAGTGATCAACGGTTCCTGCTCCTTGACAGATCGCTCCGAGAAAGCAGGGGCAAACGAGCGCCGGAAGCGAGCGTGGTTGGCGTTGTCGGCGCTTAGTATCTCCTCGACGCCGTTGAAGTTCTTGCCATAGAAATCTGGATCTTTCAGAGCCGCCTTGTTGGTATAAATATCCTGCCATGCCTGGGGATCGGTATAAGCCAGCTCATCCGGGGCCATTCTCACCACATGGCCGTATTTCTCATGCAGACGTTGAGTCCAGAATACCACGTCGCCCGCCCATGCATGCCAGGCAAAGGGCACGCGAGTTATGGCACATATCCAAGGGCCAGGGTATCTTGCCAGAGGGCCAAAGTAAAGGCGATGCGAGATGGAGTAGATTATGTATACTATTGCCTACAGGAAGAGAAGTTATCATTACTATCATTGCTACAATATTTGTTAGATCAGCTTACCCAGCATATCACACCCCTGACCAGGTAGTAATAAAACATCCTTCAACCCGGCCACAGTATTGTTAGAGGACAACAAGCAAAGGAAATGGTAGTAAATGGCCCTGATGAAGGGAATTTCAGGTATTAATATTCAGAAGGCCTTATGACTGGCATTTCAAAACCATTCATCCATGCATGATTCCTTAATAAGGTCACTAGTATTGAGAATAATTGTGATACCAACCTGTGAGCCTGGGCTGTAACTGGTTGATAACTACGCGCAAACGTATATAGCAGCAGCTTTCTTTATACTCGATCTTTATTCTAGTACTGGTCGCATATGAAAGGCGAAGACAAACAAACTCACTCCAGACCTCTTTGTCCACCCTTCTAGTGCTTTGTTTATTGTTTGTTTTGCATCAGTCGAAGATTACCAGTACTGAGGTAGTAAGGTGGGCTGAACATCGAGATGGATCGAAGAAACAAAATTTAGGTAGGCTATAGAATTATAAGTGTCTATCAATTTCATATGGGCCAATTCATCCTACCTCTACCCATTCAACATGCATAAAACAGTCCGTCTGCGAGACGATTTATCGGGTTCTTCTCTCACCAATCTCGAGTTCCTCTTCTTTATCTACTGTTTACTCACAGGCCTACATCAAGTACGGTAAAGAGGAATCCACTCCCACCAGCCCGATACATATACATGGTCATCCTAGTCGAGATTTTCAGTATAATGCTCGATATCTCCTACAAAGTCCCAGTGCTATCCCGCTATACACTTTTAAATCGATTACTTGCTGCCTCTCGGTGCGGTAGGTGGATAGTCTGGACTAAAGCAATACAAATATCTCTTACTGCAAAGAATATCTGGGATTTTTATACATGATTTATTGATATCCTCATGGGCCTCTAACTTAGAAACACAGCGTTTGAAAATTGCCGTACCACAACTAGCCAGAAGCTCTTGAGTTAAGAATAGGGCGTATACAACAATCCAGAGCATACGGTGGGAAATTGAGAGGAGGCAATAGATCGAGGAATTGTGAGACTCGAGCAAGGAGGCAATACCGGGTTTTAAGCGAAGGCGCTACCACTTAAGTACAAACCTAAGGATGATCCTAAGGACAAGTTCAAGGATAAGTTTAAGGATAAGTTCGAGGACAAGTTCAAGGACAAGCCCAAAGGGAGATTCTGAGGGTGGGAAAGGGAAAAATTTGAGAGTTGCCAATTAGTGAGCCTCTTGATGTGTGATTTGTCCAACGAGCTGGCCTTAAGGTGACTTGTAACTAGTTTATTGAAAGGTAGTTTGATGTAAGTATTAGTTACTCATTTCTTCTCGTTTTGTTTCCTATTGTAAAGACGTCAGCTATTTAATCCAAAAAGAAATGGTTATTAAATCTTCTAGTTCCACGAATGGGCACTGATGATACTGGGTTGATTCTTTGCCGCAACCATGCTACATGCCGCGCACAATGTTTACCCCCTGAACAGATACTCGCAATGCCGGTATCCGCTTCGCTCATGTGAAAGAAGCGGGAGCCTTCTGAAATGGCCATTTTGCAAGAGTGCACAAGCGAACCGTTTCGCAGATTTCGGTCGAGCGACCAGCCTTTATCCTCCACTTGATGCAAGCGGTCAAATCTGATATCACCGCTGCGTGTAGCTGCTCTGTACTAGTCTAGTCTCTATCCCATTATGCATACTCGGCCCTTCATAGCTTCAAGGCCAATTCTGTGAGGGTAGTAAATAGCAGTTTAGGGGTAAGCCTGGGCAGTCTTGAGCCTTTAGGGGGCTTGGCTTAGGGGCAACTTA
>JANTQJ010000771.1:0-10745 GCA_032989685.1 Arthroderma sp. PD_2
CACGCTCACCACGTGGAAGCACCGCATAACATAATTATGCGTGTATATACAAAACAGCGTGTAATTCGGATATGATAATATAACGCTGATACTCCATGATATCATCTCCGTATATCACGTCGGGGAGGGCCGTTGGCCACGTCTTCTTGTGGTTTCGATAAGATTGGCGTTATTTCCGCCCAAGCCAGTGAAGACCAAGAACCATGTTGCCTCAAGGGCCCCCAGTTAGCTTTAGCATCCCTGCGCCTGCTTCGTACCGGCGAACCTGATAGATCGCATATAAGATGATGTTTGCATCAGTCACCGTATCCGTGTATGTGGAGGCTTTGTTACAGACGTCGTTGCATCGATGTTACGTATAGCAGGATAGGACGAGAGGAGAAGACGGTGATAGGCATGAACACGTTAATGTCGGTTGGAGGGGACGGAGCCCATGTTCCCTGCATGTGCGATCAGCATTGGAGGAGGAGATTGAATGATGCGCAAGAAGGAGATCCATGGTTCCTTCTAGCGCGAAATCACAAGCCTCTTGGTGGTTTCTGGTTCTTTCTCGTTCTTCCTTTTCTCTGGCGCAGGAACAAAGCGGGCCTGAGCGACGGAGCCGTGGAAAGCAACTTTTGCATCCCGTAACCGTAAAACCCTTTATCCTTTGCTGATGTACCTATGTCGTATAACGGTAGGGTACCTCGGCGACCTACTCCGGACGCTGCAGCGTACCGCTAGAAGGGGGACTTTGGCAGCATAAAGGTCAACTGGGAGAATCGCATGCTCGAAAACTCTCAAGCCCTGCTCTTCTGAAAAAAGAAAACCATCCCTCCGGTTGAACTGACAGAACGGAGCTGAAAGTTATACTACATGGAAAGCGGATCCTTGGGGCAGACCTTTCTGGCAGCGTATCAGACGCCTGTCGCTTAATCCACCAAGTAGCCACTTCTGCAGACAAGCAAAAGTACCAGACCCACGCTTCGTTCTCCGCCGCAGCACATGCTGGTTAGGTTGACATGGTTGACATTGTGTGTGATGCGCATAGTGACTTGCATCCTGAGATGCCTGGTTCTCCTCCGTCATGTAGGTTATACGGCGCCGGGTCGACCCAGGGAAAGGAAGCTTCAACTCTGGTCCTGGCCCCCGGACCTGAAGATGCTGGGAGATGGAGAGCGGACTTGTTCCCCCCTTTGCTACTCCATAGGTGTATACGTTTGCTGTCCTTCGTGGGGAAAGGGAGGATGGATGGGATGGGATGGCCACCCTTTCGTTTGCTCCGACGGTAATAAACATGGTTCCGGGGTCCCCTTTCACAGGTTAAATATCGATCCAACCGCAGGTAGCCCCCTCCGCAAGGCCCGTCGTCCGATGATCTGCTCATCCTTATACGTCTCTTTTTGCTCTTTTTCTTTCTCTTTCTCAATTTGGGCGGATCTTTCATAATTGTCCGGATTGTCATTTCTTTTTTTTCCCCTTCAGCTGGCCGAGCCAATTATACGCCGTCCTACCCAGCTCAGAACGGTCTGACGAAGAAGAAAATAATCCACCGACCAGGGAAAAAGGAAGGAAAATAAACCACCACTTGACGGAAAGTCCGTCTCTTGAACAAATCTTCGATCTTGCTGTTTCCTCTTCTCTCTCTCTCTCTCTCTCCTCCACGACAAACAACGTATTCCTTACTAGACTCTTTGCTCGAACCAACGCTGCGACCTCATCATTCGTCCCAAGGACGCAGCAACCCCTGTGACGCCCAGAAGCCATTAGTGCATGCAGCAGTAGTCTGTTCGATTGCGTTTCTTTTACCTGGGCCTGCGATTCATGGTCAGGGCCGTTGCTGGCAGGATTATTATTAGCATTTGCTGCCATCGCTATTGACAGCAGTTCAGTCAACCCGGAAATCTGCAGAAGAAATACTTATTATTAGTGCCACCGTCTCTGTCCGCCGTCGACATTCCTTCGCCTCCCCCTTCCATTCCCATGCGGAGGCATCGCTCTTCGCACCAGCCTGACCCCGATCCCCAAGGCAGGTCGCCCTCCCGCCTAAGCCTGTTTCGCTCTCGGCCTTCATCTCGTGGTATGTAAAGAAAAGCCCACTTCTGTGTCTGCTATTTTAGCGCTTTCGAAGCCCAAACAAGCCACTGGTGGAGCTCCCACCGTATCACTTGGAGGAGTTCCATAACGCTGCAACTAGACTTTCGCCTGGGTCACTATTTTGCTTTCTCAAATCGATTTCATTTGCACCTGGCGCTGCGCCAACGTTTAAGGGATCTGAATAATTTACTGACCTGGTCTCTCTCTCTCCTTTTTCTTTTCTATCACTATAGCCGATTCATCAATCCACCTTCTTTCTCGTCCAGGTTCTTCGGCCAGTCGTCTTCCATTCAGCCGCTTACATAGGACAACCCCTACACATACAACCAATAAAACCGTCGACAACACCAACATTCCTTCCACCAATCGCTCGAATTCCACTGTCACCTCGTTATTTGGAAGCTCTGGAGGGGGCACAATGGATGTCGACCGGTCCCGCAATCGCAGAGAGCGAACTTTTGCTGGCAGCGAATGCGCCGTTTGCGAAGAACCGCTAGAACATACCCTCCGAGGCGAACGTATCCTGCAATTCTCTTGCGCTCACGTTGCCCACGAGGCATGCTTTTACGAATTCATTAGAGATGTCGAACCACAATACTGTCCAGTCTGTTCTGCACCCTTGGGCCTTGACGCCAGCAGGAGCGGCAATGTTCTTGATCTAGGTAAGTTCCCTGTTCAAGGTATCAGCCGTTTCAGGGGACATCATGTTGATGTGTTGGGAGTAGAAAAGATAAGCAATCTTGTACGGTCCGTCTCCATAGCCGACTCTCAGACGAATCGCAGCGGTCACGCACCGGCAGCACCATGGGACAATGGAAGTAACCGAGGGGGCTCCGTAAATCAAGACTATGGAAGCCGCTCGTTCAACAACAACAACAATAACAGCATCAACAACCGCGACGTCAGAGATCACTCCCGCCGTGATAGCAGGGACACCAACAGCCACCGCGATCGACTCGAAAGGTTGACGTTGGGCTCACGAAATGAACATCTCCGTCACGACAGCGGGACGGTTGGAGGCCAGGCCTCTTCCGAATACCAGCAGGAGGCTCACCAGCCGTCAATGTCAAGACGACATGACTACGACGTGCAAGCCATGGAGGCCGACCTCAGTCCTCGACCGGGCATCAGCAAGAACCTCATTCCAGCGCCCATAGTCACCGTACGAAGCGAGTTCCCGTCCTTGAACCGCTCCAGACAACAGCAGCCTCTCACATGCCTAGTCACAGTCGAAGTCCCTGGTGGTAAATGGTCGCCAGATCCAGAGCAGATGCGCCAGACTCCTGGTGCTGCTCCTGCTCCGGCAGATGATGCACAGTCGCTCGCTGTAAAACCACAGGCTCTCCCCAGTCCCGACCCGCAAACGCAGGCTCGTTCGCTACACGAATCTGAGGAAATGCTCAGTGCGATCGCAGAAGACTTGCGGCTGCGTGTTGATAACTGGCATGGTTTGGAGTTCTCAAGGTACGTGTCGAGTTGTATATTCTAATACTAGTAGAGTATACTGTCGTTGATAAACGCGTTTTCTCTTTCTTTTCTGCTGGTGCTGACCGCGTCCAGATTCGGCAAGTTGAAACTTCACGGAACTATTCGCGTGGGAAAAGACAGATCCTCATGGCAGGAATTAGAGTGCTATCTCTTCTCTGAAATGCTCATTTGCGTGAAAGAGAAGAAGAGTGGTCATAGCCAGAGCCAGAGTCAGAACCTGTTCGAGGAGCCAGTTGCACAGCGTGCAAATCCAAGGTTCACTTTGAAAGGGTCAATTCTTATCAAGAAACATCTCAAGGACCTGGAAACAATAACTGGTATGTCCCTGATCTGATTCGTGTTTTTAATAAGAGTGGAAGTGCTAACTAAAATGTTTAGACGAACTTGTCCTGACTCTGAATCTTTCTGTGAACGAGCTACCCAGCTTCCACTTGAGATTCTCAAATCCGAACCAGCTAGATATATGGAAGCGAGCGCTACGAGATCTACAGAACGGAGGTGTGGTCACTCGCTCTGAGCCTGAGGTGGAAACACCCGCAGCCGAAGAGGACGACTACAGGACCTCGAAGACGACGAGTAAGCGAGAGTCATCTGGCTACTCTTCTTCTTACGGCGCAGGAAAGTCTAGCAATACTGCTATCACTGACTACACCAGCCCGGGCCGCGAGTCCATGCCGCTACCGACCTTCCATGTGCCCCTAGATATCGTTGTTGTCATACCTGTTTCTTCGTCTATGCAAGGTCTCAAGATCTCTTTGCTCCGTGATACTCTACGATTCCTCGTCCAGAACCTCGGTCCACGCGATCGCATGGGCTTGGTTACATTTGGATCGTCCGGTGGGGGTGTCCCTGTTGTTGGCATGACTTCAAAGACGTGGAATGGTTGGGGCAAGGTATTCAACTCCATTCGCCCTGTAGGCCAGAAGAGCTTGCGTGCCGATGTTGTTGAGGGTGCAAATGTGGCCATGGATCTGCTTATGCAGCGAAAGTCATTCAATCCCGTGTCAACGATACTACTGATCAGTGATTCGCAAACAACTGATCCAGAAAGCGGTGACTTTGTCGTCTCCCGCGCCGAAGCTGCAAAGTATGCACCCCCCAGAGAAAATATTTGCCATGCATGTTTACTGATACATTTATTGATAGGGTTGGCATTCATACATTTGGTCTTGGCCTAACGCATAAGCCCGATGTTATGATCGAACTCTCGAGCCGAACGAAGGCTTCGTACACGTACGTCAAAGATTGGATGATGCTGCGGGAGTGCATTGCTGGATGCCTTGGGGCGTTGCAGTCAACCTCGCATCAAAATGTCAAACTGAAGCTGCGTCTACCCGAAGGCTCTCCTGCACGCTTTGTAAAGATCAGCGGCGCAATGCACACTACCAAACGTGCGACGGGAAGAGATGCAGAAGCCATTTTAGGTGATTTGAGATTTGGGGACAAACGAGGTATGCATATCTGCCACCAAAACCCTTTATTTGGATAGTGCCAGTTTGCTAACGTAAAATCCGTAACCACAGAGATTCTAATCCAGCTTGCTATTACGCCAGATACTTCCGCCCCGGAACATGTTCCCCAAGATCCTTGGGAAAGCATTGTTT
Source organism: Arthroderma sp. PD_2 (assembly GCA_032989685.1). Classification (NCBI taxonomy): domain Eukaryota; kingdom Fungi; phylum Ascomycota; class Eurotiomycetes; order Onygenales; family Arthrodermataceae; genus Arthroderma; species Arthroderma sp. PD_2. Next base: position 5,169 of record JANTQJ010000771.1, read on the forward strand.
CTGGCCTTGAGGCACTTGGTGGACCACTTGACGGCGATGACCCGAGGTGACATACTGAGAGAAGGCCACCTAACGCACTCACCACGACCCTCACTTTTGGCCATCACCATGTTCCCGCAGCACCAGAAGTCGAAGCATGTCGGACGGCCCATCAGTCCTCCCATCCCCCCTCACCCATCTATTGTCCAGAGACGAATGGAGCTTCTCACTTCCGATATGTTGATGAGATCACTTACCCTCGTCACCCGAGGTCAGCATGATCGAGCTCATCACCTTCTCGCCGAAACAAGAAGTATCCTCAAGGGCCTTGGGAAAGGCGGCCTACCTCCCCTGCCGCCAGGGGCTACTCCAATCCCAACACCAAGGCACACTCTCACACCCACACTCACTCCCGCCTCCGAAGCACATTCCCCCGGTGGCACCTGTTCGCCACATTTCCCCGATGCTCTTGATTGTCGCGGTTCCTCCCACTCATCCGAGGCTGCAACAATCACCCCTGTAGCAGCCGTTGATCCCGCGATCATCTCTGCATTAGATGCCGATCTTGAAGCTGCGCTCGAATGGATCACCCACCCTGCCGTCTTCAGTCGTGATTCGCGCAAGGCAGTCCTCCAGGCCATTGGCGTCATCTCCTCGCAGCGAGGATACACCTTCCGAACCCCTTCTGAATCACTATGGGCGGAGCGTATACCTGGCGTGAAGAGACTCACCGAACGATCCCGAGAGTGGCGCGAAGCTGGTGATGAGTCGTTGGTCGAAGAATAGATAACCAACCCAGTACCGCTACTCGAACTCGGGTAATTGCGGAGTGTCATCCTACCCCCCTCGATTCTCAAGAACCCCATATTCCCCATACATCCCTACCTTCTAATGCGTAATGTTCTCCGCCCTCACGTTCCTTTCTGCATCATACCTCGCCCTCATATATACGGGATGTAGTGCTATGTTAATTGTTGATTATACCCACCATTTATACTACCATCTTTTGCGACGTCTATTTTTGGATATATCCTATGGTGATGCCCCTGGTTCATGTTTTTTACCGCTAAGAGTTTTCTCACCTTGTTTTGAGGGCACTGATGTGTACCCATGGTTTAATGTTTTCGGGCCTCGACGGTTATCGTGATTATGTTATGGTTGATTCTTGATTATATAGCATGGTTTTGGGATATAGCTTATGCGGCGTTGGTTTTTTTGCCTTCTACTCATAGAACGAATCGCTTGTGATGCTTTATAGCATTGTGTATTTCATGTCTTTAATATTTGTGCCGTGTAAATTCCCAGCAAAATCGACGACAGCCAGGCGTTAAGATCCCACCGAAATCCATCAATGGGTGTTTTCAACTATAAACAAGGCAGTATAAAATTCTAACTTAGATTATAAAATTCTTGCCAATGTCGTATTGTACATAAGAAGAGACTTCAAAACTTCCAACTGTCTGTCGGCCCTTTCTTAAACACCTGCTTCCCATATCCTACAAAACCACCGGGGAAGCAGAGCAAATAAAAAACAGGGTGGGCGTAGTAATACAAGCAGCGAGCCAGCTTGAAACAAAGATACAGGAAACCACCAATCCTCTTCCTTACTCCATGGTAGCGACGGCGCCCAAGCCTTTCAAGGTAGCAACAAGCTTCTCTGCCTCTTCCTTTGGAACGGATTCCTTGATAACCTTGGGAACGCTTTCGACAAATTTCTTGCTGTCCACGAGAGAAAGTCCGAGCATCGACTTGATTTCCTTGATAACCTTGGCCTTAGAGGCGGCGTCGAAGGACTCAAGCTTGAGGTTAAACAGGGTCTTTTCTTGCGCAGCTGGTGCAGCTTCTTCCTCTTCAGCGGCGGCGGCAGCTGGAGCTGGTCCACCAGGACCGGCAGCAAAGCCTCCAACCGGCAGGTCGGGAATGTTAAGGCGAGTCTAATAGAAGAGAACATCCGTTAGCTTTTGAATCTAATATAAAACTCTCGTTTCTTCGCGTCTCATCTTCGTCAAGATTGAGCAACACCCGAGTCGAGACACCTGAATCAACCGAGTAGACTCACCTTCAAGCTTGCAACTAAATCCGCGGTTTCAAGGAGCGTCAATTGGCTTATCTGGTCGACGATCTTGGTGATTTTCTCGCTAGTTGGTGCAGCTGGCTCCGCGGCCGTGGACTCATATCGCCTTCGCTGATAGATGTATGATGTGCTAGCGTTCAATCGAGTCATTTGAGAGGAAGTGCGGATGGGAGCAGAAGCTGGAGAGGAGAAGCGGACAGCGCTTCGGCAGCAACGGGTTGCGAGAGACATTTTTGCGGATGTTTGTCGAAACTTCAACGGCTAAAGAAAAAAATTCGATCGAGAATGGAGAAAGGGTAAGAGACCGGGTTGGAGAGAAGGGAACCGGAAGAAGTATAATGAGGCCCAATAGAAGAATTGGACTAGAGTAGAGAGTGCACGAGACGGTTGAGCAGCTCAATTGGAGGATTCCTATGTTTTCTGGTCGAATCTTCAATCTTGATATAATTTGATGTTGAGAGCGAAAGTTTGTCAATTAGCCAAGTCACGTGCCATCACTGAACTCCTTCGGGGTTAAACCAAAAGGGAAATATGAACTACTGGCATAGGATATATTCAAGGGAAATTGGTTTAATCATCTTCAATGATGGCTGCGTTTACAATAACAATACTTATAGGATAACTCTGATCAAAGCATCACGCTTATCATGGACTTTTATTCATTAACGGTCGGTAGTCTAAGGCAAGAAGAAGACCATATGATTATTAAAATATCTATTGATCGCAAGCACGGCCAGTACCAGGCGAAGTTGTTCATTTTATTTTCCAATGGTGCTCCATCATGTAAATCATGTACCGATAGCCTAATCTTCATCCCAGTTTGGGTTTTGGCCTGGTGGTTTGGGACCTCCTGCTTGTCTTGCAACAATAATTTGGTCAACGCTGAGAATTGTTCGTGCAGACTCGGATCCAAGTCGAATAGCCCATGATTTGGAAACAAGGAGATCGAGGATCTCCTCCTCTACCGCGTCAATGGTTCCGGAAGCTGTGGAAGCAAGGACATCGACACCGGTAGTCCAGGTGGGCTCCTCTTCTTCGGAGCTCTCCTCCTCATCCTCGTCATCATCCTCATCCTCCTCCTCTGATTCATCCTTTGCTGCCTGTTGGTGAGCTGTGTACAACCTTGACAGGACTTCGGTAGCGTTGAGACCGGCGGACTCTGCGAGTGTTCGTGGGATTACCTCAAAGGCTTCGGCGTACTTTCGAATGGCGTGTTGGGCAAGGCCAGGAGTTCTATCCGCAAACTGAGTAAGCCGTTCAATAAGCTGCATCTCGGTGGCACCAGCTCCAGGTACCAGGCGTGGATCCTTGGCCACAGCCTTTATGGCGTTCACACCATCATCAATGGCGCGCTCAACATCCTCCAAGTAGTTTTGGGTAGCACCGCGGAGGATTATGGTGGATGTGCGGCTAACGGAACCAGCGTCTTCTTGTCGGAAAATGGTCACTCGATCACCACCAATCTCCATAGTCTCAACAATGTCAACACTTCCCATCTCATCCGGCATAGGGGCGCCGAGGCGGGCAAGAGGAGTAGCTCCAATGACACGGCATAATCTACGGAGCTCAAACTTCGACATGATCTTTATGACGAGAATATTGAATCGGTTTAGGTAATGGAGGGCGAGTTCGCCGACGGTAGATCCGGCGACGACAACACGAAGACCGGAATCGTAAAGCTCCTTGACAGCGGCTTCAAGGCGACCTTCTTCGCCTTTCGTGAAGTCAAGCATTTCCTTGGCGTTGTGTAGAAGTACAGTTCCCTTGGTCTCCGTTTGGGAGATATCAAGGGGGCAGCTGAAAACACCAACTTTGGCCTTTTTGGCCTTCTTAATTGAGCCTTCTGGTTCACGGGCGAAGACCATGCCCTTAACAACACGCGATTGTTCCAAACTTCCACCCATAATCTTAACCACACGAACATTGTCGACGTTGAAGTTAGCAGGGTTCCTTGGGAGTACACCCAAAACAGCCTCTGCCACGAGCGGCGCAAGGATCTCTTCAGAGCCTGACTGTTTGCTTCCAATAACTGTCTTCAGTGCCTTTCCAAGTTCAGTCGCCGAGCGCATTTCCTTTAATCTATCAACTTCGAGTTCTATACAGACAAAAAAATATTCGTTAGCGAACAGGCACCCACAGCAAGGCAAAAAAAGGGGCAAAAAAAATAGATAAGAAATAAGAGATTATAGAGCAAGGAAAAGAGGAGATTGTAGGTCCTCCAGAGGGTCCTCAAAAACATACCATCCAAAGTGCTAAGAGCAAACCCTTGTGCAATCTCATACCCCTGAACAATATCACTAGTCTTCAACCCCATTCGTAGGAGATCCTCAGCCTTTCGTAGAAGCTCGCCAGCGAGGATAATAACCATATTTGTAGCATCTCCCATCTCGGCTTCTTGCTGCTGACTGGCCATGACCAGAAGTTTGGCAGCGGGATGAACGACATCGAGCTCCCGTAGGATTGTGGCGGCATCAGATGTGAGAATCATCTTCTGTAGATGGTTGATAACGATCTTATTCCGGCCATGGGGTCCGAGAGAGGTCTGAACGGTCTGGGCAATGGCTCTGCATGCTTCGATGTTCCGAACAACGGCGCCATCCTCAGAGTCGTGGCTATACACGATAAACAGTTAGCGGGCATGCTACTAACGCACATTTGCAAGAAAGCTCAAAAAACACCTAAACACGAAAAGCAAGACGTACCTTTGATAGCCCTGTTTAAACAGGCCAGCATTGGGCGCTTTCGGAATCGTCAACGACATGGCTCGTAGACTGTCTGTGAACTGGTATCAAGCGGTGGGATGGATTTAGTCGAGCATCAGTCGCATCTTCTCCCCCTCGTTGATAATAATTCACAGAAAGCTTCGTCTAGGGCTGTTTGCGCTGTTTGCAACTTGGCTGACATAAGGAGCCCAACAACTTTCTGCGGCCGAAACAAACTGGCGAACCTCAACAAGTCCTTCTCGCGCATCTTCATCTTCAAGTTGCTGTCCGTTGCTCTTCGTTACAGCATATCCTACCGTCAATTGAGATGTTCTCGAGACTAATCCGGGCCCGCGGCGTCGCCCAAGTGGCCAGACAGCCATCGACACAGCTGTTTCGCCGCTCTGTGACCACCGATGCTGCTTCTGCGCATGCGGAGGATATCCCAGCCGTATGCACACAAGACCTACCAATTGAACGGACATAGCGGGATAGAGAGAGTGACTAATAGACTATTTTGATCAATTACAGGAAGATGACAAGCCATTTTCAGTCAAGCTCTCCGACGAGAGCTTCGAGACCTATGAACTCGATCCTCCACCATACACCCTGAAGACGACCAAGAAGGAACTCAAGCAGATGTACTATGATATGGTATCAATAAGGTAAATGCACTCTTCCTAGCGCGATGAGGGCGGCGGGACCACGGAAATAAGGAGCTTCTCTAATATCCTTTCATCAGACGTATGGAAATGGCCGCGGACCGACTCTACAAAGAGAAGAAGATTCGCGGGTTCTGCCACTTGTCGACTGGCCAGGAAG
>JANTQJ010000772.1:0-10743 GCA_032989685.1 Arthroderma sp. PD_2
CTGGTCCGTGGGAGGAAGCAGGCGACGAATGCGCTATCAAGGCGGTATCTTCCCCTGACCTGGCCATCCCATGCATTCCATAGTGCGGACACTCCGTAGATCAGCGCTGTGAAAGGTGGCGAGCTCTGTGCGACACCGAGAGTGATCAGTCATATAAGCAATTTATATACTCCGTCCGCCTTTCCCTCCATCTCCGGCCTTGTGATGAGTTTGTTGCGATAAATGAATAGATAACATGCATCGCTTGGCGTGGGCTGCTCGGGCTTTCGGCGCAACTTGCCCGTTCAGGCAATATCAGCTTCATTTTGTTGTAGATACAAACTCGCGTCGACAAGCAGAGAGCAGCGGCAGGGTAGACGAGCAGTAGTTGAAACGGACTCGCTGTTAGAGGTGTCCTGCTAGAGGGAATGCGAGTTGGCCTTCTCCCATTCACGGTTTCAAGGGCAGACGGTAGAGAGAGAATTACTCCGTCGGTTATCTACGCGCATGATCCCTATACATAGCGCTAGGCCAGGGACACCCGAAGGATTCAGGCACCTCTCACGCTGCTGATATGAATTCCAAACGTGTTGATGTTGTGTGGGAGAACACATTCTCAACAGGCTCGGTTGCTGGTGCAAAACGATCGCGATCAGAAAATGATGCTCCTCCAGCATTTACCACAGCCCACCAGGTGTTAAATGCGCAGTCCAGGGTACAACGAAACAGCACCACGCAATTCTCCCATGATACCAGACGTGTACGACCCAGCAAGATAGACCCGCTATCTAACTCAGGTAATTTAGCTCACTCTAGCTCCCAGAACCTGTCAGAGTACTCGCAGAGGAATGCTATATCAAGTACTCCAGGGCCAGCCCAAAATCCGGTCCTCTCCCTTAGCCACCCAAAATATGGCCTACCAGCCGCCTTGGTGAATAACTTTGCCTCTCTCGGTGTCAACGCCATCTATCCCTGGCAAGCATCATGCCTACTTGGCCGTGGACATCTCTCGGGAGAAAAGAATCTAGTCTACAGTGCTCCCACTGGAGGTGGTAAATCGTTGGTTGCCGATGTATTGATGCTGAAACGCATTATTACTTGCCCGGACAAGAAAGCTATCTTGGTCCTTCCATATGTTGCCCTGGTTCAAGAAAAACTGAAGTGGCTTCGGCGTGTGGTTGAGGGTATTCCCAGATGCACCGCCGATGACGAAACTGTTAACTCGGCCGGACGGGATACTCAGTTTTCTCGTCTCAATACTGAGGAAAATTCCATTCGAGTTACAGGGTTTTTCGGCGGGAGTAAGGCCAGAACGACATGGTCAGATACAGATATCGCGGTGTGCACTATTGAGAAGGTTACTATATTTGCTCCCGTTGACCGCTCCTACATCGATTACTGACTCTATGCGTATCTAGGCTAACTCCCTAGTCAATGCTGCAATTGAAGAATGTACGATTGATAAGCTAGGTGTAATTGTTCTAGATGAACTGCATATGCTTGATGACGAGCACCGTGGCTATATTATAGAGATCATGGTGACGAAGTTGCTTTTACTTCAACAAGATATCCAAATAATTGGCATGAGTGCCACATTATCGGTAAGGCTGATAGTTTTTTTTTATGACCCCCAAGGGAAAGAAACATTACTTACCCTCGTGAGGACTGTTTCAGAATACAGAAGTGCTCGCAAAGTGGCTAAATGCGAATTTCTACATATCTCGATATCGCCCGATTCCGGTTGAAGAATTTTTAGTTTTTGAAGATTATATCTATCCAGTGCCTACCACCAAAGGGCTTCTGCGGAAAATGATCAAACTTAATACTCCAGGTTCACATGATGTCCCAGCTTCAGCGTGTAGGGTTATCCGTAAGTCGGATTTTAGGGAACTGGCATTTCCGATTCCAAATGCTATGGTCTCCCTTGCCTGCGAGACTGCCGCTGCAGGTTATGGTGCTCTTGTGTTTTGTGGAAGCCGACAGGCCTGCCAAACAAACGCTGTTCTTATCGGTGATGCAATGCCAGACCCATTGGATGCTGATATTATAGAGAAGCGGTTGGATCTAGTGGCGAGTTTGCAAAGTCTCCCTTGCGGGCTTGATACATATTTTTCCAAATCGATACCAAGGGGGGTTGCTTTCCACCGTCAGTATCACCATTCCCGCTATTTTTTGACTCATAGATATACATATTAACGTGTTGCACCTGTAGACGCCGGTTTAACAACCGAGGAACGTGTTTTGATTGCAGATGGGTTCGACTCCGGAATTTTAAAAGTACTGGTGGCAACCTGTAGCTTAGCTGCCGGGATAAATCTCCCTGCTAGAAGAGTTATTCTTTGCGGTGCTAGAATGGGCCGTGAGTTAGTTGGGCCTGCAATGCTGTGAGTGTTTCCTGGCATATATTTGAAACCTCCTTTTTCAAGTAACCAAATTAACCCTTAAAAGCCGACAGATGCGTGGCCGAGCTGGTCGAAAAGGTAAGGATGAAGTAGGGGAAACCTACTTGTGTTGTACAAGTAAGGACTGGGAAGAGGTAGTTGGGTTATTGGAAGCTGAACTTCCTGCGATTGCAAGTGGATTGGCTCCAGGGAGAGCAGGAATCAAAAGGTACCTCTTCCCTTAACTCCTCGTACAATATATATATATATACTGAATATTGACACCTACTTAGAGCCCTGCTGGAAGCCATTGCCACTAAGTTGGTATCAGGTCGTGAGGCTATTGATGACTATATCAGGAGCAGCCTGTTATTCCACGACGACGAGGGACAAGACACCCTTCCTGAGATGGTACAGTCAACTCTTCGGGAACTTCAAAATGATGAGCTCGTGAAGTTGTCTAGCGATGAAACCTTCGAACCTACTAAGCTTGGCCTAGCGATCGTTGCATCCGCATTTAGCCCTGACGATGGACTTTTCATTCATGGCGAATTGAAACGTGCTCTACAAGCCTTCGTAATGGATGGAGAGATGCATATCTTCTATATGTTCGCGCCCCTTCAAGCCTCATCCGAGATTGATTGGATGACTTTTCGCGACGAGGTTCACGGTCTGGATGATAGCGGACTACGCACAATACGGCTTGTAGGCGTTGATCCAGGATTGGTGAACTCAATGGCAATGGGTCACGCTCCAATCAAGGACCCAACCTTGCTTAGAATCTACAGCCGCGTCTACACAGCTTTCCAACTTCGTGACTTAAGCAACGAAGTCCCTGTCTCGTCAATTGCCAAAAAATATAATATTGCTCGCGGCGTCGTACAGGTCCTTTCACAAAATTGCCATGGTTTTGCAGCTGGTATGGCTAAATTTTGTCAGCGGATGGGATGGGACATGCTTGCTGTAGTTTTAGACCATATGCGTGATCGACTTCAGGCTGGGGCCCGGGCAGATCTATTAGAGATGGCACAGGTAACCTATGTCAAGAGCCGAACAGCAAGGCTACTTTGGGAGAATGGGTTTAAAACATTAAGATCACTGGCTGAGGCCGCGCCTGAGGAGCTAGTACCTGTTTTATTGATGGTAAGTTCCCTATCCCATGGTCCCTTGATAAACCATCTTACCTCTAACACGATAACGTCAGGGCCAACCTCGGAATAACTCATACTCGAACAATCCCAAGGACATGAGAAGGGTTACCGCAAAACTTACGGCGAAAGCGGAGGTAATCATTGCATCCGCAAGCAAGCTATGGGGTAAGGACTCTGCCATCTTTCTCTGCTTCCAAGGCGTGTAATGCTTGGTTCAGGGCCTTATGCTAACTCTGTGATAGAACACCAATCAGTGGTAGAACTAGACGAATAAGTGGGCCAACACCAGACGTTCTCGAGTGCCCTGTTGCTGATATTCAAGCGGATATACTCTGGGAATTAGATATAGAACTTCTTTGATGCCATTGGACTCATAGCATGAATATATAAGTTTGGCTATAGCATCTATGCTAGTATGTCACAGTAAATATGTCTATTTTGTGGGCGTGACCCTTCCTCAACTCCAAGTATCCATCTTACTTTGGGACATAGCTACAGGCTAAAAGATTGAATCTTCTTCCTAAGTGATGGGTAAAGTGACCTATACTTGACGCGGATCCAGGCATTACACTGTATACCAACAGAGTGGCCCCAGAAAGTTCGTGTCTTATATATTCGCTGTAGGAGGTATCTAATTATCTTCTCATCGCTGATTACCATCATCACCGCCTATTCCAAACCTTCCGCCCAGCCCACTAAGATCTCGTCGGAAAAATTTCCCAATATTCTTAAGATTTTCATTCAAGTTCGCTGTTGCTGACGAACCTCCTTCACTGGTATCTGCGTTCTGCGCTGTCGAACTAAGGTTCGAACTTGGAAGCGGTGTTCCCGTTCCGGACTGTGCTATAGACCCAGTTGCTGCACGACCGCTACCGCCCGAAGCTCCTCCCGGTGTATTCCCCAGGTTACCTAAACCAGGTGTTCCAAGTCTATCAACACCATCGCGAGCAGCGGATATAAGTGCCGACCCAAGCATTGATGGGTCAAAGCGGGCGGGGAGTGCATTGGCCCCTGACGAGGGATTCGTGGTGCTTCCAAGATTGCCTAAACCGAGACCTTGGGCTACAGACGGGGGAATCGCTGCAGTGGGCGCTGGAGGCTGTAGGTAGGAAATCAACGGATTGCTCTCCTGCAGGTTCGGAGCATGGCGATTGGACATCTTATGAGCTTGGAACAGTTCAACGAGGCGATTCTGCTCTTGTTTGCTTCTGATACCCTTTATATCCAGTATTTTCCTGAAATTGTTGTCATTCTTATCGGCAATGTGGATCAAATAGGCTTGCACAAGAGCCTCAGGTGGAACAGCCCTGACTTGAAGTGTCTTAAGAAGAGTATCGATTTTTTGGAAACTCTGGTTGACACGCTTCGTAAATGCTGCAGGTGCTGGCGAGAGGAGGCCTGCTAGTCCGGTCTTAAGACCATAACTATCAAGGAGCATCTGTAGGAATGTTAGATATGACTGAACAGAAACATATGCAAGGAACTCATTCATACCTGCTCTGCGCCAGCTTCCGAAACAGGCTTGCATTGATATATATTCGAGATGTAGCTTGTGGACGTGTGTTCCACTAGGTTATCCACGAATGCCCGCTGGTACTGCTGCTTATGAAGCATTTCTAGTGTCTCATCTGATCTTGCCTTTAAATTTGACAAAAGAACCTCGACGTAGGGGCTCTGATCTCCAACGCCATCCTGTGCACTCCAGGATGTATTTCGCATCTCTCTCCAGGTTTGTTCCAATTCAATATCGACTTTCCGCACAAGGAGGCGAACAATTGCACTAGCAATTCCCATGAACGAATCTGCTTGACTCTGGAGGTCCACTTGTTGTTTAAACGGCTCGTCTATCTTGCTTCTTATCTTTTCTTCGAGTTGGGTGCAAGTGGTATAGCAATAATCGGCTGTGTTAAGAACCATGGTGAGATCTTCACATGACGGCAGCTTAGAAGATATTTGGCTACTGGGGCGGTCACTGATGTAATGCAGCAACACTTGCTGTGCATATTGGTCGAGATATTTGCCAAACACCTTCGTTAGCTCCGCAAGAGAGTTGCCTGTTGATAATTTGGCGCACTGTGCAAGGGATAGGCGGTAGAAGGTAAATAGTTCCGTTGAGGAATGTATAACAAGCTGCGGAGAATATTCTTCGTCCTGGGGCTTAATAGGTTGCTCTCTATACTTTCGGATGAGGCTATCAAGCTGCTTGCCTTGAGCAGATACCCATAGGCTCAGGTAGGGCTCAAAGGCTTCGGAGATGGACTGAGAGAATATAGGTGATTCACTTGAAGCAAAGGTATCCGTGGATGCACGGGAAGCGTTGGTGAAGCGCCTATCCAGGAAGTGTTCGAAATCAAGGGATTCCTGGAGACAAGATAGTATAAGGTTGACATCCATAGTTTGTCCGCTTCGTACGGATCTGGATAGTATCCCTTTGAAGTCATCCCTTGTCCCTTCACAGAAGATATTTGCCAAAACTTCGTTAACTTTCCAGGAGGCTGGGAAGATCATGACATGCTCCTCGTCATAGGGTTTTAGCATCCTTTTAAACCAGGAATATCTCCTAGATATATTATCAAGGGACCCGGCCTCCTCGTTTCCTCTGAATACTTGGCGATATTCTCTCAGCTGCGTGTTGCAGTACCAAGTGATTAGTCTCGATTTGGCCATATCTCCCAGAGCTTCCATGACTAGACATCCTTCAGCTAGAATATTTTTCTTCTGCGTTGTCTCTCCTTTGGCGAATATAATCTCAAAATCCTCGCAGACTTGTTCTAACAACTCCCGTTGTATATCTGCTACGTTCCGACTTAATGTGGCAATCTGGTCAATCGAGCGGTATGACTTGAAATGCGCCATTAGCTGTATAACGGCTTGAAGCAATTGTGCGCAATCTCGGTATTGCCTCGACTTGCTTAACGCCTTCAGCTGTTCATACGCGGTAGTAAGCATCTGAAGCCTCTTCAACGTAGTCATAGACAACGTCAGATTCCCTTTCGCATTATCCAGCTGCTTAATATCTGCCGTCATCGCCGTAATTGCCTGCTCGGTCTTCAACGCTCGCTCTCGAACTTCCTCGATCTTCTTGAACAGCTCGGCCATGTCTTCTTTGGCGTTGCGGATGCGCTCAACGCTTTCCTGATTGGAAGCCGTCTGCGCTTCCACAAGTGCAGTGATATCTTCGTCGAGTTCATCTTGGTACACTCGAAGGGTTTGCGAGGTTTTCGGTACGGCGACGAGGGTGGACGGGTGGGAGAAGATTGCATTTAGGTGTTCGATCGGGTTGTAGTCAGCTATATGAAGTTAGGATGCTATTCAATATCAAATATAAGTCCCTAGGACTTGCCTCCATCCAGCGGGTCGGTCTCTGGTGTCCCGTTCATTGGAATAGGTGTGGTGATGGGTAACTAGTTGAACGCGCTGATATCGGAGGTGGTTAATCGCATTTGGTGGCCTATAGCAAGGTAGGCACGACAACTCTGTACGGTTTCATTCAAAAGTCGCAAATGCTGTATTCAGAAGGGAAGCCTGGGAAAGAGTCGTCCAAATTTATATATTATTGCACCGGCAATTATGAGTGTGGAATTGCATCGTTGTGGCTGTTTGGAGAACTACGTACGAAATGACGATGATCCAAGGAGCTTTCAACGAGCTTGGCTCCGGAAATAGCTACGGAAATACAAAATGCCAAAAAAAAAAAATTCTTAACTGTTAACTAAATCTTTCAAGAATCAATCACTCTGACCATAATAGAGCTGTTTGGACAAAGGTTTCAATTGTCTTTCCAACTCGCATGGATTTCTTTGCTAGCTAAAGTACACTCCCTTACATAGTAAATACCCTCCCAATGCAATAGGTAAAATAATATCAAAAGAACTCCCGGGAACGGAACGCGCAAAAGATGTAGCGATAAAAATAGTGGAATTAGTTGCTTGGAGCCCATATGCCAAGCAGAGCGATGTCTCTTTTTATTTTATAAGTGTTCCAGAGGTGATTCTCTATGGAAACAGTGGTGCAGTCTAGGCCCCCAGTCGTTCTGGAGGTGGTTTGGGGCAATATAATGTATCCGGGTAAGATAGGAGCTTCAAGGCTGATGGCTTTTTTTCCAAAATTAGTGAGACCAATCAATCATGCTCCAGGTAAAAATGCATTCGGAGGTAAGTTCCCTTGCGCCTATATGTGACTGCTAGTTAGCATCATTTCTATCCATAGTCATGTCTTCACTGATACCCAGGCGTTACTAACCTTTAATTCTTCAAAATTCTTTAACGCAAGATTCAAATCCCAGCTATTACCGCTGAGAGCCATTTCTGAGAATGCTAGCGTCATCTTCGTCTTGAAGCTTATCTCAAGCACAAGCTGTTCTTGCTTGACTTGCTCTTCCGTCTTTCCTGGTTGTGGTATTCCATAGCCTGGTTTAGCTTCTGGGTGTTGTGCTGGTAGCTGTGGGGTAGGAATTGGTTGAGCTGGCTGGATTGCTGTAGATGGAGCTGGCGTGACTGTCACCACTGGAGGAATTTGGGGAACGACTGGCACCTGCTCGTTTTCCGGAATCCATGCAGTACAGTCCCCAAATACTCGAAGGCAGAGCATATCGTTGCTAACCCTCAGTCCTCCAAGGCCGTTTCCGGGCCCAAGGACAAATGTTCGGTCGAAGCTTCGGGTTTGAGTCTTGTCCGCAGTACCGGGATATGACTCTTCAAATTTCCCATGAACGGTAATCAAAAGACCACCAACTCCAGTTGCACTTTGATTATTGATATCTGGAAGCCCGGGGATAGGATGGCATTCAATTAGCCATTCCTTTGGGTTGGAAAGGATCTCTGGGTGTTTGGTTTGTGGAAGGGAGTTCCATGCCTCGCGAATATTTTCAGTGCCGACAAAGCTGCGTGACATGCGGGCCGGAAGGTGGCTAATCTTTAAAAGGTTTCTGCTCTTTCGTATATATGCGTCCCACGAAGGTGTTGATTCAGTTTGTGCCGCCCGTGGTGCAACGGTATTGACGTTGTAGGAAAATATGGAGTTTGCGTCGTAAATTCCGTTAAGTAGGTCGTTTCGATTGTTGTCGAAGCCGGCAAAGAAAGCCTTGACGAAATTTTCGGCAATCTGGCCCTCATCCTGGAAACTTGGGCCCATCACAGGGATAGGTGTTTTCTTTTGAGCCGCAATTTCTTCGGCTGTTCGGACAGGGGCGTTGTTCAGTGTCCGAAGCTGAGGGTACCATTTTATTATGGTTTCTTTAAAATTTGGCTCTGAGCATACTGGGTTGCCTGTAAGATCCAAAAAGTCGAGGGTGCGAAATTTCCACCTCCAGCTGCTTAGACTTGGGATATCCTTCAATTGGTTGTGGGACAGGTCGAGGTTCTTGATTTCGGGGAAAGTCTGTGCGAGGGAGGTGACAGCAGTGAGGCTAGCCAGTTGGTTGTGCGCTAGGCTGACGCTCTCAACTGCAGCCTTCCGTTTAGCTGCAGAGTCGAAAGTAAGCTCGCACACTTTCATCAGAGCAGGGAAGAACTTTGACTCCGTGGTCACGCTGTTGAACATCCCCATCTCCACCAGATCGGGGTCGGTTCCCAACTTCGACAGATCAAGGAGTTTTCCAGGTTCCGAATATCTCTTTGCCAGAAAGGAAGTCATTTTCGATTTCGTGTCGATGGCAGCTTGGGATGGCCCCTGGCTTGGTCGTGATGAAGCGTTCGCTGCCCCAGGGCCATCATGTAGTTCAACCGAGATCGGAGCTCCGGCAAAGGTGTACCCATTAAGTCGCAAAAATCCATCCACCTGTTCGGGTCGAACCGATATTATCATATTGTCGCCTTCAACCCGCGACTAATGAACGTTAGCAAGGCATAATTAACCTTGGAAACCGATTTTGTTTGCAGTCACTCGACAGCATTCGCGGAATGTGTGGGCGGTCTCAGAAAAAGTGTCGCTCTTGCGTGCTGGTCTAAGAGAACGGGGGCAATGCCGAAGAGTGGTGCTGCAGAGTACGTCGATGACCGCGAGAACGTGAACGTGATATAGCACATACCTTTGTAATCTTGAATCGTCCAGGGGCCGTGGCGTTCTGGTCCATGGGAGCGGCCTTCTTCTCCAGAAATGCGATAAGACTGACGACGCCACCATCTGGGTTCGAAGCCGCCTTGCTCGCTTTCCAACCGCCGACTTTAATTTGTGTCAGGTTCCGTCTCGAGGCGCCATCTAGCATCGCCCCTCGGCCGTGTCTGATATTGGCCTGGGAAGACGAGCTGTTAAAGATGGCCTTCTGGAGCGCATCGATCGTCTTCTCCTTCTCGCCTGGTCTTCTTGACGATCTTCCGGGAGCGCCTCCACGAGGGCCCCGTCCACGACCTCTTCCCGCGCCAGCGGCAGAGGCAGCCATGTCCATATCTCCATCTCGATCGATTCGAGGGGTAGCGGCTCGTTTCCGGATTCCACCGCGATCTGTCGCGCCCGTCCTGCCTCGGATACCTCTACCGCGGTTGCTAGAGCTGTTCATCCTTCCGCCTGAAACTTGCAGCATGGTCTAATAATGCGGTTGGTAAGGAGATAAAAGGCACCAGAGGTGCTCCGTATTTCAACAGTGAGCGGAACAGACAAGGTAAGGTCTGCCGCCCGCTGTTCTCAGCTGTGTTTGGTTGGCATGCAGGGGTGGCAGTATTGGATGAACCGGAGAATATGCTGAGAACAGGTATTGTCAAGAGGTTGTAAGGAGGTGTTTTATGAGTGTGGTGGTCTGAGGTTTGAGAGGGTGTTCAATAATCATGAAGAAAAAAAATGTTCAAAAGTTCATGAAGAAAGTCGAAGTGACTGCCTGTTCCTAATCCGGACTAGTGCGGCTCTACGCCAAAACAACCTTGAATATCATTGATTAGGTAAGCAAGTGGTGAAGAATTGTCTGAGCGAATGAAATTACAAAAGTCTCAATTTTATATCAATAGCAGATATGAATAAGTGTAGACTTACTCTCTAAATGGCTGGAAGAGATAGCTCTAGGTCTAGATAGCCACCTCTTTTGTTTTTAAGGGTGATGTGCAAGCAGTAGTATCATCTAGTCAGAACCTGGTTATTGTGCAGGCCGTGTAGATTATTGTGTCAAGCTAGAGGCCACAGCCCAGACTGCCTTAAAATATTCTAATTTCCATCATGTCCCAAAGGAAAACAGTGAATAAGAAGATGCGAGTTTTGCAACTAGAATCTCTTCCTTTTATATCAATCTGCAAAAAATGTTTATA
>JANTQJ010000773.1:0-10711 GCA_032989685.1 Arthroderma sp. PD_2
GCGTGGGTGGAGGTTGGAGGAGCTGCAGCCTGCCTTCGGTAAACGCTCCCCGAGAAAGCTGGTGCGTTACAGGCTTGTCTTGGGGCAGCTCGGGGTTGGCTTAGGGGCGAGCTTTAGGGGGGAGAGGCCCGGGGGGCGCTGGGGGTTGGTCGCTGGGGGGTGCAAGGACTAAACACAGCCAAGCGTAGGGGAGGTTCCAGCTCGACGGGTCGCTAGTGGGAAACCTTGCAGTGGGAGGATGAAAAATAAATCCCACCAGATTGGTTGGCGATAGGGAAAGATGGACAGTCTGAAGTACAAGGTTGATGTACCGGGTTGGAGTACCAGGGATAATGGTAAAACGAAGGGGTTGGTCGAGGAAGAGGAAGATGTTAGCAAGAAGCAAGAGGAAGCAGCCCTGAAGCCGGGAAACTGATCAGCTTTTATACCATCATATCCAAAATAACTCGACTCACGTACCTTTACTGGTTTTCTTAATATTAATTGCCAGCTACCTGCTGGAGCGAAGGTGAAGGGTCAAAAATTAACCCACAATGAGGATCAATTGGTAGACTATCGCGTTATCGATGTGAAAACGAGAATGCAACAGTCGGGGACAGCGAACGGCGAGAAGGAGGCCAGCGAGTGAATGTAGAGATGGAGAGAAGAAGGACAACCGGGTAGTCAATCGGTATATATATAATATATATATACATACATCATAACCCTGTGAGCCTATTGACTTTTTCTTTTCTCATTCGGAAGAAGCAAGCTCAGCTTTCCCCTGGGGCTTCCCGGAACTGTCTCCCCTCTCGCGGCCAGAGCTTAGGAGCTTTGAGGATTGTCTGGTCTTTGTCTCGGGTTTTCTTTTTCTTCTTTTGCTTCCCTTTCGAGTAGTATCTTGTATTTTCTTTTTTTTGCTATCCCCCCTCCCCCTTCATCTTTCCCCTTCGCCTCCCACATTTGATTGGCAAGACGTTGAGAGGACCCGACATATTGTTTCGTCCCCATGGGTGTTGCAGGTTTTATTAGGGAGTCAGGGTGGTGCATAATTGGGTGATGTAAGGGGGGTCACATATATATATACAGGAACCCCATAGTACACTCCATAGATGCGAGATGACATGTCGAACAGCAGGAACTCGTCGGTAGAGTGTCCCGCCGTACAATGGCCCTTGTTCCCGCGATTATTCCCATCGATATCAGGTGCAGCCCGGAGCATTGCCTTGAAGGTCCCAAGAACCAAACTACTGGTGCCTCCAAAAGCCACATCCTGGTCGCCTGCCGGCATCACCACAGTTCGTATAGAAATTCGACCTCGTCAGTTTCGTCTGTTACCGAAAGGAGTAAGGCAGTCAAAGCCAACGTCCACCGCCAAGTATGCTTGGGTGTATGCGGCAGTAGATGGCATCAAGTCCGCGGAGCGATCATGTTAGATATCTTTACCGTACCAGCACGGAGCAGCCGGATGCAGGGCAGCAGGCTGTCTAGAACATGGCCAGCTCTTTATCAGCCCCTTCTCAGCTCTTCTGTTCTTCAGCCGGTCAAAGATAGATGCTCAGCCCAATCACCAAGCAAGATACTCCGTATATAGACTCCCTGAGCCGCGATTTTGGAGCCATTATCCCAACATCCCTGGCGGAAAATCCCTCCTGCCAGACCGGCGCCATCCTCCATGACCTGGCCCTGGCGTACGTCAGTCGTCGCCGCCAGTTGATTTTGAGTATTTTTAACTTTAGCAATTCCCAAATAATTGGCCTGTGACCGTTGAGAGCTCGAGATATAAAAGGTTGTCGGTGCAGGGACTCAGGCCCCTCTGGAGATCTTCGTCTTCCCGGCCAGCTTCCTGTACGACATCGACATCCCTGTGCGAAGTTCGCTGCATTATCTGGTTGAGGGAAACAAGTGAACAAGCAAATATGATGTGTCACGAAGATCCGATCTTTGGAGGTCCTGTTGCTTATCTATAAGGGCGAGTCCCGCTGGTTGTTATACTGCTTCATCACCAACTCGCCACTATTGGAAAGCGTGTCGCCTCAGTGGTCGGGGATAGAATGGCCTGCTGAGAAGTGAGTTGAAAGTACGATGTTTCTAGTTTCGAGGGTTATAGTGCACGTCAATTTTTTATATACCTCTCCGCCGTGTTTTGTATCTCGCAGCCAGCCCGTCGCTCTCGAGCCGCCAGAGAAGTGGCTGAAGAGACAGTCTAGATTGTCGATCTCAGAAGTCCCTAATATTCATGACGAACCACATGACACAAGTACACAAGTACAGGCAATGCAGAGAGAATAAGAAAAGATACGGTCCAACCCTTGATGTCGCCTGGGACTTGCGTCAAGAGGAACTAGTGGCCTGAGAAGCAGAAGAAACGTTGGTGGAGAGAAATACATTCCGACCACCCATTCTTTATTTCTTAAAATTTTCAAAGAACTACAACAGATAAAATTAATAAAGATGGGAAGAACGGGAACCCTCAAAGCCCGACCTGCATTTGCCGCATCGCACTGACGTATTGGAGGCATGTTATTCGTTATTGTTTGCTATTTAGTATCCTATCCCCGGAACATCTCATGCACCCCATGCGAGTATGGGTCCACGCTCATACATGTTCATAATCATTTCCTGGGATAATGATGAGAGTGTCCCCGGATCGACATCACCCATGGCCCCAACAGCAGGGGGGGAAAAGGAAAAAGGAAAAAGGAAGCATGACAGGTCTCGGGATGGACGAAGTTACGGAGAGGACAAACGATATAATTTATCTGTTACTGGGAAACGTAGAGTAGCCAGACGAGCGGTGCTATCTAGAAAGCCGATGGGTCGGCGCCGATAAGCACGGATGGCCTTGTCGATATGTCGAGAACGGGTATCGTTGTCCGGGATACGGGGAAGGCTGTGAGAATGCTGGGATAAAGAGTTCTTGCTCCCGTAGGACCCTCGTGCTCTCCATCCACGGGGGTGACATGGGGTGGCATTGTGACAGAACTTACTCCCTCACACGCGAACGAGTGGTTGAAAGGGGAAAAAGAAAGAAGGAAAAGAAAGAAAGGAGCAAAAGGCAACCCGACAAAGAAAAGAGAAGCATATATGTGGGGTGAAGCAGGGTAAAACGGTGATCGGTGAAGGGTAGACTATCGCATACACGACTTTTGGCAGAGAAGGGATACTCGTGCATCAAGAGTTATGCGGTCGTGGAACATGCGAGGGAAATGTAGCCAGGACCGATTCCCCCACATGCTGCTGGTACTCGAATCCACGAAGATCTTGTAACTCTCGGAATGGTCGATGTGGGATAAGTTTGCATCTCGACTGCATTTATCTTTTCTTTTCTTTTTTCATTGCAGTTCAGATGTTTGCTAGTAGTCATAGAAATGTTCATGATAGTTATGATTGATTGCCCTAATGAGGTTGATTCGTAAACTTATACATAATGTGCGCTCCAACATACCAGATTGTATCGTGGACCGCCAATTTGGTGATAAACTCGGGACAAGTGCGATGGGAATGAAGCTTTTTATTATTTTTTTTTGGAGAAAGTGGGAAGGGTTCCTTGAAGGCCCGAAGGAGAGTCGTCATGGCTTAAGCATGCATTTGGAACAGCGCGGAAATACTAACAAGAAAAAAGTTAGCAAAATTGAAGCGCGAGTGATCATATAAGTGCTTATAATGTGGAAGGGTTGATTGCGGTGGTGTATATGTGAGTGATGCGATCGAGATGAATTCAAAAGAGCGAACCTTTCTCCATTATGATGCCTTCTAATGCTTTCGGACAGAAGGGCCGAAAGGTCTAGCACCACTAGCTTCTTCATGAGCCTCACTTTATCCAGGGGAAGAGGGAACGAATTCGTCACGACGACATAATCGATGCTCGGACACCTCTCCATTTGCTCCATAGAATCATCGCCAAAAATGCCGTGAGTTGCAATGCAATACACCTTTTTTGCTCCGCCCTTTTTAACAACGGTTTCTGCAGCTGCGATCCAACTAGATGCTCTATCAATCATATCATCGACAATGAAAACGGTTTTATCCTTGACATCACCGACGAGGGTGATCATCCTTTCCTGTCCAGAGCGTTGTACGCATACATCCTCTTCGTCGGAGGAAGCTGCAGCATCAAATGACCCGCCCAGTGCATGAGCGGGTTGGTAACCGGACAGATTTGATACCCCAGACATTGCCATTGTGTCTGGTATTGATCCCTCGAAAGTATCGGCTCCGTTGTTCGAGGCAGAAGCAGAGGTACACGATGTTTCTGGTGAAGGATAGTCATCATCTACAAGATGTCCTTGTACCAAGCGGCCAGTGATAACCTCGCGTGCACGCTCATCTGTGTACTCGGAAGAAAACCCATCTGCGAGTGTGGATGGAGCTAGCATACTATCCGGGTGGGGTGTGCCATATGAATCCGACTCTTGTGTCGGGTTAGCAGAGGAGTTGGAGGTACTGTTACGAGGTGTGAGTACACCGCTTTCAGGAGCCGCCGACGCAATTGAGCGGCGGAGGTGTGCATTTGGCGCACGGTCGAATTTCTGCTCTCCATCATGGCTAGTGGTGAAACCTTGTTCAACGGAATCGAAGAAGATGGCGCTGTCGGTCATATTTCCAGCCTTTGCTTGTCTTTGTCGTCTCCGGTCGGTGGTAACGATTCCAAAGTTGAGTTTTAAAGCATCGGCTAAAGAAGTGACCCTCTTACTTCCTCCAGCATTTTTTGTGACCACGACCGCTTCATTCCATTGAGGAACGTTCATCCGGATCCATCGAGCAATCAAGGGTTCAGCAAAGAGGTTATCAACAGGCTTGCCGAAGAAACCTTGCATTTGGGAGGCCTTGAAGAGAAGACTACCAGTCAGCTCATTTCCACATTCAAAGATCATCGCATTCAACCTCCTCACAGGGCGGGTTATTTATTCCATACATGTAGGTCTACTGTGACAACGTGGTCAACTCCGGCCACAGAGAGCAGATTGGCGAGCATGCGGGCTGTTATCGCTCCCCGATGGCTCTTCTTCTTCGATTGTCGTGAGTAAGGGAAATAGCTTATCAACGTGTCAGTGAGATCTGGCAGTACGGTAGCATGGCAAAATAACCTACGGCATTACAGCTTAATGGAAAGTCAGCTTGGGATACTCCTGATGTTTCTTTGACTTGAGGGGAAACATGTATACACACCAGTTATGGACTTCGCTGAACCGCCCTTGCAGGCCGATATCATGATCAGCAACTCCATCACGCTGTCGTTGATCTTTCTACTCCCGCTCTGAACAATGTAGACGTCCTGATTCCGGACAGAGGCACCGATATTGACGCTGGTTTCGCCGTTGCTGAACTTCCGTAGCTCGCATGGCGCGGGTAGGGTCCCTAGCCTATCGCATATCGCCTCGGTCAGGGTGGGATGTGAGGTCCCAGAGAAGACCAGGACGCCTCTCATGGTGAACTCGAGTTCTAAGTAAAGATCGTATCGAACGTGTTATAGCATCAACGAGAGAGATAGATGGCTGGTAATATCGAAACGTCCTTCCATAACTCTATGGGGGGTGGTTTTTCTTTGGCGATGTTTTCTTTTCGAGGCGAAGCTGAAGTGTTTTTAGAGTTTACCTTCTTTGCCTACAAAAAAAGTTGCTTTTTTTTTCTTTTTGGTGCAGGGCCAGAACATGTGACCTGGCTGACGTCTACAAGTAAAAAAGAAAAAAGGGAAGAAATGGGCATTTTCTCTTCTTCACGACCAACCCAGCAGTCGTCTTGGGCCCTGATCGAATAATGTCCGCTGCTTTTCCTGCTATTCAACCAGGCGGCTCTCTCATCGTTGCGTGGCAGGTGAGGGACAAGCGTGTCTTGGTGGTCGGCGGTGGTGAGGTTTGTCTCTCTCTCCCCCCAGGGCGTATCTTGGACACAGCCTAGCCTGGAGATTTTAGAGGGCTACGGCGGCTCCTATAAAATAAAATAAAAAATATAAAAAAGGATCTATCATTAATAAGGGATGTCCCTCTAGGTAGCCGCTGGGCGAATTGTACATGCGCTAAATGCGGACTCCAAGGTCACTGTTGTCTGTCCAAAGTCATGTCTGAATGACGAAGTGGCCTTTCGCGTGGCACAACAGCAGGTTAGCCATGTTGACCGGAAATTTGAGCCAGAAGACCTAGATGGCATTGACATGGTCTTCGTGGCCGTCGATGACCCGGAGGCTTCTACGCAGATCTGGAAGCTGTGTAGGGAGCAGAGGATCCCTGCGAACATTGCAGACGTACCCTCGGAGTGCGATTTTTACTTTGGCAGCGTACATCGCGACGGGCCCCTGCAGGTGATGGTCAGCACCAACGGGAACGGGCCCAAATTAGCCAGTATCATAAGGAAGAAGATCGCGGCAAGCCTCCCTGAAAATACGGGTGCAGCTATTCAGAATGTGGGAGTATTACGGAAGAAGCTGAGAGTAGTCGCCCCGGCTCCCAATGAAGGGCCAAAGAGGATGAGTTGGTTCGTGCATAACCAAGCTAGAGCTTTCTTTTAACATTTTTCAGGATGCTTTAATGTATTCCTCGACGCTGATTGTTTCTTTGCGTGTCTAGGATTTCTCGGATCTGTGAATCGTGGAGCTTGGATGAGCTCGTTGATATGACCGAAGATGACATGGAAACCCTACTTGGACATTATGTTTCTGGAAACGTCCCGACATTTGAGCAGGTCCGGCTCAAACAAGGAGATAATATTGCGCCCTTTGATGGAAGCATGGGATGGAGTTCTTGAGTGGACGCACATCAAGGGGCATATCAGCTTTAACCGTTCTAGGTGACTAGTGTAACATCTTGCTATTGGCGCATTTGATATCTCCCTTATATACCCCACACTGCCTAACAACTCAAACTTCCCCAAGCTTCTAGATTCTGTAGGTTATCCTGGCAGTTTTTTACGTTGCTTGGCATATTTGGAGGTATGACATTGCCTCTATTAGGAGTGAAGTTTACCTGTCTTACCAGGGCCTGATTTACATGTTAAAATCTTTATGAAACGGCTCAAGGAGTTGAACCCCAACCATATTTCTGCTTGGCAGATAGGCCTATGAGGACTCGACTACGATATCATGAGGGGCTAGGATTAGCCGTGGCTTTTATCGCATTACAGTATAGGAGATTTTTAAACATATCTTGTTGTGTCTACGGAGTATAGCCTGTACGTCATTGCTGCAAATGGTACAAGCCCCAATGTACACAACGATATATAGGCTTGAGAGAACCTCATCCAATTGTTCTGTGAATTATTTTTTCGCATATCTAGGCACTGCATGTCTCTTGGTACAACGAGCGAGCCTTCTGAAAAATTGCAAACCCTTCTATACTTATCTCCTTGATAGCTAAATGGGAGTCCTTTGTAGAATAAGCCAATGCACAAAGGCACCGCCTCCAAGATGAGTACCCAGTATAGACCAGCCCCACAGTACATAGAGTGGCTAGAAGATTAGATTGTCATGATAGTTGCCGCATAGACCTTCTTATAACACCGAGCCCTGTCAACTTGATGAATACCTTATACAAGGAAGTAACCTCGGTAACCGAAGAAGATAGCTGTAAATGTAGGTTGTGCACCTGGGCTGTTTCGAAGCTTATAGGAGAGGATCTGATAAGATAAGAAATAAAGCCAAGCCGCGGTCCGAGCGTCCAGTAAAAATAGGCCTGTGCGCTAATGCCAAGATACAAGCGCATAAACCTAAACCTTAGAGCCGCGCGCCAATCTACCTATACATAGGAGGCTTCATTAAAGATGAATGTTCCAGGCTACGCTTGTGTTATACTATAAAAGGAGAACTTACGATAGTCGTACAACAATAAACACATCGTCAAATTTGGGTACATATTATCACCAGCAGTGTAGGTGGCCTGACGACTGTGAGAAAGAAATATATATAATACACACACACGACGACGGACACTTAAGCAAAGGAACCTGTATCGTTTGACTTTCGGGCGCAGAAGGCGAAGAAAGAAGAGGGGGAAGATAAGAGTAAGAGAAAGGGAGTTTTCGCTCTAATTAGCTTTTATTTCCAGAATACATAAACCAAAGAGCTGAAGAGTCGGGCGAAAGGGCGAGTAAGTTAAAAGCGGATATCAACTGGAAAACGGGGAGCTGGAAAAGGCGTCTAGAAAAGCCAGGAAGGGG
Source organism: Arthroderma sp. PD_2 (assembly GCA_032989685.1). Lineage (NCBI taxonomy): Eukaryota > Fungi > Ascomycota > Eurotiomycetes > Onygenales > Arthrodermataceae > Arthroderma > Arthroderma sp. PD_2. The sequence goes on from JANTQJ010000773.1 coordinate 8,131, forward strand.
TGACACAAACAAAATGCTACGTTAACCGTGAACCTATCGCCCTACGCTCTGCCTTCGGCCATTGAAATAACCATGTGAAATGGACCCTCGTGGACTAGTCGGAGGTTCAGTCGGGGTTTGCGGGGCCATCCCTAATCGACACTCCCCAACTCTGCGAAGCAGGGCCTGTATAGCAAGTCGGATCTCGACGTTAAGATCACGGGAGAGGAGATCAACCGTGATCGGATAGAAGGTTTCGATATGTTTTTCAAAGGTCTCTCGTGGGAAACCTGTATATCCTTCTACGACGTCAACCACCACAGGCCGCCAAGCAGTGATATTCCTTTGCTGGGATTCCTCGTCTAACTGAACATATCGCCTTATGATATCCGCACATAAACTATAATTTGTTAGTACAAAAACCATTCAAATCAGAAACATCGTATGCAGATGATAACTTACGGAATCAGCGCATCTTCAGTTTCAGCACGGCTATTCTTCCGCTCTTCGCGCTCATCATGGTACATGCGGAAGAGAATGTTGATATAGGTAACCGCACTGCCGCTCTCTTGATTGAGGAGGTTTGGCGGCTGCTTCATGAAACCCTGCTTCCATAGCTTGAGCCTCAGATCCTTGGCTCCATTGAATTTCTTGGCAAACTGGTAGCTCTTTTTCAGCATCGCCATCAATCGCAGTAGTTCCTTGCTAGGAATTTGCGAATAAACGGCATCGTTGGAAAACAGTTCGTTAACAGTTTCTATCATTAGGATCTGAAGGACGCAGTTAATGATTATGCGGTTGAAGAATCGTCGTCGGGCAGCAGTGACGACAGTGGGAGGCTGCTGTAGGTCGGGCTGAGGACGATAGTCTTCAAGTTCGGACGAAGCTGCTGGGAGCTGCGCTTGCTGGCCATCCTCGACATCCTCACTTTGCCGCGTTGACTCCTGACTTCCATTAGGTTTAGCTGAGGGAGAGCTGGGATCAGCCTGTGAAGTAGCTTCTTCAGTATGTCGGCGCTCTGGCGGGATAGTTGGTGCGATTGTGGCAGCAGTGAAAAGTTCGTAAGCAGTAGTCCTTTCAAAAAGTTCCACAAATGCCCCAACAATTTTCTCCCAGTGCTCGGGGGTGAATTTATTCACGTTTTGTAGGATTAGTTGCTGAAGACAGTTGCTTCCGATCCTGGCGATGGTATCATTCTCCTGGCATATGCATAGGGTCAGAAGCTCCAAGAATCTATCCAACATATACTCCAGGGAGTCGAAGTAATGCGTAAACAGCGTAATCATGTTTCGTAAGGCTTGTATCATAGTGGTGGACAGCCAGACAGAGAGCTCCTCGTGGTTTGGAACCTTGGACATCTCAGACTTGGACTGCAAGACGACGAAGATTGGATAGAGGAGCTGGCGCCACAATACGTCCCAAAATGCGGGAGGGAAGTCGCCGCCATACCGAACAAGGGTCTCGAAAAGATAGGTAAGGGCTCTGTCACATTGTCAGCTCTAGGTGCACAAATTTATGAACAAGGTACAGGGTTGAGTAAATACCTCGATCGAACTTCTAGATCATCGCCAGTCATGAGGACATCTTGGAACGCGATTAAAAGCGGGTACCAGAATTGTTCTTCAGGAGATTGGCCGCTGGGTGCCTGAGTAACTACTTCACCTTGGGAGGGGCTAGAGTCTGTGTGGCGGTGGGAAAGAGGGCATTCTGGCGTTTTTAGCATTTTAGGAATCGTAGACTTAAGTGTCTCAATTGCCTGAAGAGACTTCTTTTGGAACTTAAGGTTCTTCGAAAACTCAGTGAGACAGACGACCAAATCGGCAAAAGCCCCTTGAGAGATCACAACACCAAAGCGAGTCTTGTAGATTTGGGTCACATGCTCGAACGCCATGTTGACGATTCCCTCTGTTTAAAAGTTAGGAGAAATGGGTGTATTTGTGTTCGTAGAATGCCACTTACCATACGGTTCTGATGCTGCCACGGAAAATACCCTGAACATTGTTTTCCAGCCCGAGCGAATATTGTCCCCACGGGCCTGGATCATCTGGATCAGACATCGAAGGACCATATCCTTGACATTGACAGCAGTGCTATTGGCCATGACGTGTTCAAATGGCTTTAAGAAATCTTTCTGGAACTTGAATCCAGGAAGTTCCTCAATCTCCATAAACCGCATTGATAACTGTCTTAGAGAGTCAAGAGCGAAAAACACAACGGCCGTATTAGCATTGCAGCCAACATGGTTGAAATGTTCGCCAAGAACTTCCCAGATTTTGCTCCACTCGATTCGAACTCGGGTCATGTTGTAGTAACTTATTTCCACCAGCTTCTGAAGACTGTAGGTTCGTGGGGATTCGCTTTGTCCGGAAGACTGGATCTCCTGCCAGCTAACAGCATTAAGTGCACGAACGAAATCGACAAGGGCCTCTTGTTTGAGGTTAGCAGTGTTTGTGAATATCATATCCACACCTCTGACCATTTCAGCTGAGCGACTCTCGATGGCAACATCACGTCGGAACGATGCTGGGCCATTGACGGAGCGTGGGCGGGGTTTCTTTGGAATCTGAAGTGACTTTTGAGAACGCGAGTCGGCGGGAGGGGT
>JANTQJ010000774.1:0-10709 GCA_032989685.1 Arthroderma sp. PD_2
GCCTCTACGGTTTTTAAGAGTATGCTTAGTCCTGCGTGGAAAGAAGGAGATGCACTTTCCAATCAAGAGGAGACAGAGATAACTGTGACCGGCCACAGCGAGAGGGCTCTACAAATACTCTTAGGCGTCATCCACGGCCGAATGCGACTAGTCCCTAAGGCTGTTCCTCTGGATGTCCTCACTGAAATCGCGATTTTGACAGATCATTATGCCTGCCACGAAAATATGGAAATACTATCTTATATCTGGGTGGAGAATTTGAAGGGGAGCATACCGACTTCTCTCTGTACGGATGTTATAAATTGGCTATGCATTTCTCGGATCTTCAAAAACGATGATATTTTTGAAAACATGTCACGGATAGTGGAACATGAATGTGGCCATCCTCTTTCATCCCCTATAATTCCAGCACATGTGACATGTAAGGTCAACATAGCCTGTTCACAACAAAACACCAATGCTAATAACCGTATGTTGTTGTTCTAGGTAAAATCAACAAATCTCGACAAGATAAGATAAACCTGATGGTTGGGCGGCTTCACAAACTCTTCTTTGAACTGCATGGATGCACGTTTGCGTGTTCATCACTGCTACGTGGAGCCTTATGGAGCCATATGAGTTATCGCGGCCTTCATAATCCACGTCTGACTGCACCGTTTCATGGGTTTAGTGTGGAAAGACTCTGCCGAAGCATACGCAGCATCGATAGCCCAAGTTTGAGTACCAGCAACGCCTCTACAAGTGCTGGTCCCCATTCGTGCAAGCTTAAAATGAAAATTGACCAGATCTTTAATGATGTGTCTTACTATTGAGAGCTGCGGGCAGTATTGCACATGTTACATAGTTCTTTTTAGATCGGTTGTTACATTGCAAATATTATCCACGAAACCTGTCCTTCTATTAGTTCCTCGATATAGTCAGGGTGAGAAAGAGGTTTAAGGCCAGCAGAATTCCTGCGATAGATGGAGGCCATAGAGAAGTCGCTAGAATTTCCTAATGACTGAGCCATCGAGTATTGGCCACCTAGCTAATTCATATTTCAACATCCGGTCACAGGGACAACTGCCGCCTCACTGGCTAGTATATATGGTTGTTCATGTTAGCGCAGTGAACGACCTTAAGGCTCTAGTACGCAAGGTAAGGAGCATCCGGAGTCATGACATTGCAAGAATCGTGGCTTCTTCAAAGCTATACCTGGCGAGCAAAGGGGTATGTCAGCCGATCACGACTCATACCTCGATGACCTTTTCGGGGTTGAAGGTATCTCGAGGTCGCCTGGAGTTGCCCCAGATTTTCAGTAATTGCGAGGTAGATTTCCTGGAGACTTCAGTTCCATCAATATTGTCCCTCCCTGGAAGTACATAGCCTCGTTGGTTGCTGACCAGCTTTACCTGCCCGCAATCCAATTCAGAGCAATGGTGGGTGTGTCCAAAGATCCACCACTGCACATCATCAAGACACGACTTTTCCTTCTTGCCAATAAGGCTAGTTGCAAAGGCTGAGCTCCATGGATTGGCCTCGTCTGACGGCTTCGAGGCGCCTCTGGTCAAAGGGGCATGATGTGAGATTACCATAATAGTTCGCTTTGACCCAGAGTCAGAGTCGATTTGTCGGATCAAACTAATCTCATTCTCCAACCACTTGACATCCCTGGCGTGCTCCTCTGAATGATTGGCAACAGTCCAGCCCACGATGCGACGGAAATCGTTGACTCTAGTCCGTACGATCTCCTCTGCTTCTGGGGGTATGTGCGAGTGGAGGGTGCAACCTAAGATAGTGACATCCTTCAAATCTACCCTCTTTCGATTCATCACTACCAGCTTGTCCGTCAGCTGAGGGTCAGTCTGCAGGTTATCCGCTAACTGCAGTCCTTCATCCCGCGAGACACCGAAGAACTCGTGGTTCCCCAAGACTAGGAAGACCTGTTCGAACTTTTGGCACACAGAGCACAGAAAGTCGCGAAAGGGTTGATAATCCGCAAGCCGACCAATGTCACCAGCTAGAACTAGACGGCTGGCACAGGGTACAATTTCGAAGTTGCTATACTGCTGGCCAACTTCGAGATGAAGGTCGGACATGAATTGAAAGCGAATGGTCCTTCGGGAGCGCCGCAGCGACAGCAGCCTAGCAAGGTCCATCTTGGTGAAGTGGTAGCATAGATGGATAGATAGTGTGCTCTAGGGAGGCTGGGGTGAGGATAACTGATTTATCAACTGGTTGGTTAGTTAGTTGGTTGGGAATCACTTGTTCACTGGTTGGTTAGTTAACTAGTTAAATAACTAAATAACTAGTTATGTCGGAGAATATTAACTATATCCAGCCTCTCGCGTTCAATAGTTATTGGCTTCCGAGTCGCCCTCTGTAAATAGAGAGAGATAGCGCAACTATTTCGGAGTATTGAGAGTAATTAGGAGTTTCTTTTGTAATTTGAATGTTCGATCGCGGGTACAGCTGTAGCCCCGTTATCTGTTGGATGGCTGTTTATAGATGGATGGGTTGGTTTAACTGCATGCATAGTGACAGGGAAAAAAGCAGTATCAAGAAGTCTTTCGTATTCTGGTCGTTGACTTGTTTATTAAGATGGCTGCTCTAAGTATTTCCCTGGTGGGCAATTTGCTGCGCAAACCCAATCGGGTCTCCGCCATCATCAAATTTGGATACTAAATAAACCACTATTTGATGAATATATCAAGGAAGAACCGCTTTTTCTTTTGTTTAAGAAATCTATTCACCATATTCAATCATCTTTACTAAGTTAGTACTCCCGTATTTACGCTGTATTTTGTATTCCTTATGGCGTCTAGAAAGCAGGATCCCGTCATCCTTGCTGCCTGCAAACAGACCCGGTTCCACCTGCACGAAGGGAAGGGTTCAGGCGAGGTAACTATTCGACTATGCTTATTATGTAGAGAAAGCTTGGTGTTTATCAATATATCGACACTCTATCTAGGTCGATATACAAGGCCTTGATATACTCATTGCCTCGCGCTCTTCTCAAGGCCAGGATGCAGAGTCCTCGGGAACTGGAAAGGCCAAAGCACGTAAGAAGGATAAATCTGGTCTAGAACTGGAGATTCTTACCGGTGCTACTCTTCGACTGAAAGCTGGAGTACATTATGGTCTTGTCGGTCGAAATGGAACGGGAAAGTCAAGTGAGCCGAAGCTTTTTATACAATATCCGGTAAGTAATGAAAGAATAGATGTCAATGGCTGACACTGATATTAACTCTATTACGTGCGATGGCAGATAGGCTGATACCTGGCCTGCCTGGGTCTGTCAACATTGCAATTCTTCAGCAAACAGATATCGACGTTGATCCTCTCACGTTGGTGACTAGGAACACAGTAGCCTTACAGGTTGGAGACGAGCCCTCGAAAAAGGAACCGAGAACAGTCCTACAGCAAGTGGTGCAAAGCGATACGTCTCGGAATGAGATCACGCGGAAAGTCAAGAGTAGGTCTCCTTCCGTATTACTTTGGTAGTATACTAAATTGGTTGCGGTAGTCTTATCACTGGCACTGGAGGGACATGAAGATTCACTGGCGCCTGTCAAAGCCATCCGCCAATTGCGTCATGAAGCTCGTCAACACGAGCTATTTCTAACTCAAAAGAATGCAAGTCTGAGAAGTGGTGCCCGAGGTTTACAGGCTAGAAAGGACTTGAAAATAGCAGAGAACAAGGCCGAGGAGTCAGCCGCGTGGTAAGTCTGTCCCTGCCTTGGTTCAAACCGAAACGGCAGCTCACGATGAACAGTCTTGATGAAGATCTCACAACGCTGGACAATTCTAAGATCCAGGAGGACACTCAAGCCGCTGTTGAGTTATTGGCAGATGTTGAAGCGCAGTTTGAAAGAGTACGTACCTGTTGTGAATGATGGGCCCCGCAGCAAAGACTAACACCATCCTTAGATCAACGCTGTAGACCTGGATCAAGAGGCTAGAAAGGTCCTTATAGGCCTAGGGTTTAAAGAAACAGACCTAGAGCGGCCATTTCTCTCCCTCTCGGGCGGTTGGCGCATGCGATGCATGCTAGCTGGCGCCCTAATCCAAAGCGCTGACATCATGATTCTAGACGAACCGACCAACTTCCTCGACATGCTAGGTGTGATCTGGCTGGAAACATATCTCACTCGATTACAAGAATCGTCTGATAAAACGGTCATAGTCGTTTCTCACGACCGGGAGTTCCTTAACAATGTCTGCGAAGAGATTATAATCCTCAAAGACAAAGCGCTAACATACTTTAAAGGAAATATTTCTGCATACGAGCAGGACCAGGAATCCCAGAAGTTATATTGGGGGAGGATGAAACAAGCGCAGGAACGACAAGCTGCGCACATGGAGAACACCATCAAGGCAAATATGAAAATCGGCAAGAAGACGGGAGACGACAATAAATTGCGAATGGCAAAGTCTCGCCAAAAGAAGCTGGATGACAGGATGGGAGTGCAGGTGAGTGCGTCTGGGGGCAGGTTCAAGCTCAGCCGTGATCGAGCCGGATGGCACGATTCACTGCGAGCTGAAATAGAGGTGCCAGCAGATGAAAAGGGGGTTTCGATGTCTATCCCAGACGCTCCAGACCTGAGGTTTCCAGGACCGCTGCTGTCGTTGGAAGGGGTAACATTCCAATACGAACGCAGCGGTGCGGTGGTTCTCAAGTCTATCGACTTGGTGATGCACATGGGCGACCGGGTAGGCATCCTGGGACTCAATGGATGCGGGAAATCGACGCTCTTAAAGCTTCTTGTTGGTTCAAATGAGCCAACCCAGGGAAAGATATCACGACACCCCAGGCTGAAGCTGGGCTACTACTCCCAGCACTCGGTAGAGGAGCTCCAGGAGCTAGGGCGGTCAGCACCAGCCGAGACCGGGCTCAGCCTTTTGTGCAGGGAGACAGAAGCCGTCCTCGACGAGGGAGAGGTTCGAGGCATGCTGAGCTCACTGGGCCTTCCGGGACGGACAGCATCAGACGTCCCCGTCTGCCAGCTGTCGGGAGGCCAACTAGTTCGGCTTGGACTTGCTCGGATATTATGGAAGATGCCGCATATATTGGTTCTGGACGAAATAACAACGCATCTCGATTTCCACACCGTCCTCGCCTTGGCCGCGGCCCTCTCGTCATACAATGGTGCACTGCTCCTCGTCTCCCACGATCGATACCTGGTTCGGAAGGTGATTGAAGGCAAGCAGAACCTGGACGACGACAATGGAGCAGCAGAGCATGAAGCCAAGGCGCACGAAGCTATCGACGAGTCAAAACGCCGAGATGTCGTTGTGTTGAAGGCAGGCAAATTGCAGCTGCAGGAGGACGGGGTTGACCAGTTTGAGGCCAGTCTGCAGAAACGGGTCCGCAAGCTGATAGCTTAGTCTCCTTCCGGCGGATATTGGGGATGTGGAAATGTGGGATAATGGAGAAGAATGCTGATGATTCTCCCCGGGAATTTCTTCTGTCGACCGAGATCAGAGCTTCCCCTTTCGGGCTCTGTACTATTCTTCTTGGGGAAAATGGATAGGGGACTCTGGACTCCGTTTTTCAGCTATAATATCCGTTGATAGGGCGGAATCGAGACATGAGGATATTTCCTTTGGACCAGAAGTGCCTCCATACAGGCTTGAAAGCCCATATTTTTGGGTTAACAGGGCGCCCGTATCGCCGAGGGAGAATTACTAAGACAGCGATTTCTGAAGCATCCTCGGGCCTCCACAGGCCAGCCCGCTTTGATATCCAGAGTCTCTGGCGAAGGCGGGTGCTGATTTCAAAGGTCGTCGGCGGTTCAGCTCTCGGAGAAGAAGCCCGAATATCAACCTAAATCCCTGTTCTTATAAAGATTTATAATTATACTGAGACCAGAAGCTCCATAAGACGTTCGTAGTGTAGAACTCCCTGAGCCCGGAGAGCCAGAGGATGAGTACTGAGAATGAGTGCTGCCACTTTGTATAATCGATAAAGCCGGACTTGGAGTGGCTGAAAGCGTGTAGAGCGACCAACGGCCAATCTTCACAAGTATACAGAGAGAGCTGCCAATTTCTTCTGGAAAATGCAAGCTCTGCCAAACAACGCAGGACAAGGGAACGTTAGCTGATCAGTGGAGAGCTTCGCATCGTGATTATGGAGCGCATGCAGAGAATTTCCTCCCTCGTCCAGTGGAAAAAGGCGAATAATTGATGAACGACGATGACTTTGACCTCTGGGCAGTGAAAGAGAAAAACAGCGATTGGCCCAACCAGCGGTTATACGGAGGGAATAAACCTTCGCGCGCATCGAGAACCATGGCTCTGAGCGCTGGCCTGGGTTTTTCAATTAAGAAATACGGAATATCCAGACATCTGGTCGGCGGAAGGCTTGTGTCTTGCGAAAAGGACGATAATTCGAAGCTGGGCGGACGAGGAGAGGCCGCAGGGTTCAAAACCACCCAGCATGAGTATGCGAGATGATTCAACCAGCATCTTCCAGCCTGTGATCGCAGCCTTTCTCTCCACATCTGCAGGCCGAAGCAGCAAGGATGAGACGCCACCAGCGACGGCGCAAAGCTCCACCAGCAGATATCTTGCGCCCTTCACTTCACGATGTTTGACTTCCGCCGTCCCAGACCCGCCTCGTCTCCATCCCACGAAAGAGAGGTCAAACCATCGAAGCTACGAGAAAAAGGCGGAGAGAAGGCAGAGGGGAAAGAAGAAGAAGAAGAAGAAGAAGAAAACCCTCCTGCCTGAGCGCTCGCCTATTACGCTTACGTCCGGGAGTTCCTTGTCCTGACTCCATTTTATACGGCTTTATACTGCGATTAAGGGGGGGGAATACCCTGCCAGTTCGTCCAGGGTTCTTCTGGGGCCAAAGTTGCAGTCGTTTAGCCGGGAGCAGAGCGGAAAGACGAAGCTAAGGGGGATTCGGACCCTGACCATTGGCTGGGTCGAGCATCCTTGCTATCAGAGGCCCGGGCTAAATGCTCCCCGCGGTCGGATCGGACTTGTGTCATCAGTTATTTCATATTATTGATAAAGGGCCTGCATAATCCTCTCCCCCTGCGGCCCTGGGTCTTGGGACGAGCTCGCGGACTCAGCGTTTATCAAGTTACTGCAGTTGGTGTCCATGGACGCTCGGGTTCATCTATCACCAGAGTCGACATCATCAGCATCTTCACCTTGAGCTTGCGGACAACATCGACCATCGATCCTTTGAACTTCGAGCCGACCCTTTGGGATATATATACGCTGTGAACATGGCGGCGGATCAGTATGAGCTGAAAGACACCGATGATGGGAAGTTCGGCATCTCAGAGCACGCAAACAGCATTTCCCTAGAAGAAGAACCGCGCAAGAACTCAGTCGGCAACTTTAGAACTCGCTTCATCGACAGCTTCTCAAGACCGGCGGATTCGGAGGGCGGATTCGATGCAGAACAGGCCGCTGCTGCCACGGCTGCGTCGCCGTTGAGGCGAGCGTTGAAGTCCAGACATCTCCAGATGATCGCAATAGGAGGATCCATCGGTAGGACTTTTGCGCCCGTTTTCAGTACTTTTTTATCATCTCATTTCATCGAACTAACTGAAGATCCTCTGAATAGGAACGGGTCTGTTCGTCGGTTCCGGGAAAGCTCTTGCGACTGGAGGACCTGCATCGGTGGTGATATCGTTCTGTCTTGTTGGAATAATGCTCTACGCAACGATACACGCTCTCGGTGAACTCGCCGTCTGCTTCCCCGTCGCCGGTTCTTTCTCTCACTATTCCACCCGCTTTATCGATCCTGCCTGGGGTTTCGCCATGGGATGGAACTACGCTATCATGTGGTTGACACTACTCCCGCTCGAAATCGTCTCGGCAGCAATCACCGTTGGGTACTGGAAATCAAACGTGTCTCCTGCCGCCTGGGTCGCTATATTCTATCTCCTTATCGTCTGCATCAACATGTTTGGAGTCAGGGGATACGGAGAGGCGGAATTCGTATTCTCTATAATCAAGGTCGTTGCGATCATTGGATTCATGTATGGCCTTAACTCTTTCCTATTTCCCATTTCCCGAGACGTATCGATGTTTTTTACGTGACACAACTGACTAGTTTTCGCCTATATAGCATCCTCGGAATCACGATCAACTGTGGAGGTGGCCCGAATGGAGAGTACATCGGAGGGAAGTTCTGGATAGAACCCGGTGCTTTCAACAACGGATTTAAAGGCCTGTGTAGCGTCTTTGTTACGGCTGCCTTCACCTTCGGCGGTGGAGAGCTCGTTGGCCTGGCTGCCGCGGAAACAAGCAACCCTCGCAAGTCTATCCCAACCGCAGTCAAGCAGGTCTTCTGGCGTATCGTTCTGTTTTACATCGTCTCCATGACAGTTGTTGGCCTCCTCGTGCCCTACACCGACCAGAGGTTGCTCAACGGATCCGCAAGCTCAGATATCAAGGCTTCTCCCTTCGTCATCGCCATCCAGGACGCAGGCATCATTGGCCTTGACTCTGTTATGAATGTCGTCATCATGATCTCAGTATTGTCCGTTGGCAACGCCGCCATTTACGGTTCGTCTCGAACTCTTGCTGCCCTGGCAGAGCAACGACAAGCCCCAAGATTCCTTTCATATATCGACCGCAAGGGTCGCCCATTACTTGCCATCGCTGCCGCCTCAACGTGCGGTCTCCTTGGATTCCTAGCTGCCTCCGACAAACAGCAGGACGCATTCACATGGATGTTGGCTATCTCCGGGCTTTCCTCCATCTTCACATGGGGCTCTATCTGTCTAGCACACATCCGTTTCCGCCAGGGCCTAAAGGCGCAGGGCCACAGCGTTGATGAACTTCCATTCCAGGCCCAGGGAGGCATAATCGGCTCCTGCATCGGCTTTTCCATCAATTGCATTGTCCTAATAGCTCAATTCTGGACTGGATTCGCCCCCATCGGCTATGCCGACATGTCCACCGCCGGCCGCGTCAAAAACTGGTTCTCAACCTACCTCGCCGCACCAGTTGTAATAATGTTTTACATCGTCTATAAACTGTGGCATCGAACATCCTTTGTACGCGCGAAGGATATGGATCTGGTCACCGGTCGACGTGATCTCAACCTTGCTCACCTGATAGCAGAGGAGAGGGCTGAGAGACTTTCGTGGCCAACTTGGAAGAGGGCGTACAAAATTTTCTGTTAAGTTAGCGGACGAATATTTGTTGTATATATTTCACATATTTGGTGTATATGTATGGTGCAAAAGCGGAAGAGTAGTGCAAGCGTGGATACCCAGTTGACTGTACATAATAATTCGATATTTATCCTTTCATAATGTCCATCTATTCTAGCGAGATAACGCCTACGTACTCTCGGATGGCCATCTTTCGAAGATAGGGGGACTTCCATAGCCATCATCTATTTATTAACGAAGCGGAAGAGCTCTCTCCTTTATAGAGTTATACACTCTGTTCTGTACTATCAACTCTAGTCCAATAGAGATTATTTCCTAAGGGCAAATATATCTAGTTGATGCACCCTATAAGCCTGCCCCTTCTTAGACATGCTGCCCTCTCGGTTAGGGGTATGTTCAAGGCCTCTGAGTGCTTAAGGACAATACTTAGGTCGTACGTAGTAATACTATATTTTTGACCTTTTTACCGGTAAAGTTGAGGTCGGGATATAGGGGGAATCGTTGCGGAAACCCTCTAATACGCCCCCTTAATCCCGCTATACGCAAATGTACTCGGTAAATGGTACAGGGCGCTCAGGGGTAAGGCCGCATGTAAAACTTAAGCGTACTTGAGGTTGAGAAATTACAAGTAAATTTAGGTAGATATCAAGAGGAATTTAATAGATATTCATATCTACCTATCTCATTAACCTATTTATCGAATAATGCCTATATGAGTACTGTTTAGCTTTAGAAAACCGTCTCTTAGGGCTTGACTGCCCCTTGAAACGACCCTACTCAGGTCCCAACGAAGTCGTCTTCTCTCCGCTAGGCTTCAAATTTGGCGGAACCTGGTTGCTTAGAATTGCGGCCTTCGCCGCCAACCCCATCAGCCCAACAATGGGCATGCTGCTCATTATGTCTAACAAAGGGACGTCTGCACCTACGACCTTCGCAAGCCAAACACGGAACTCCACGGCCACAAGGCTGTCAACACCGTTGCTGCTGACACTCTTGTTAGGATCGATATTTTCAACCGAAATACTTAGTAGCTTTGATAGTTTATCACGGATGGCATCCGAGATAACGGTGATAATTTCGGCTGAAGAGGTTGCAGATGCCAATGTCGCAACGATATTTAACCCGTCTTGGTCATGCTCACCGCCCAAAGCACCAGAATTAGCAGAAGTCTTCGATGACAGGTGAGTGAACAGTGGCATGTACATCCAAGAGAACGCGGGCATGCCACGGACTGCATACTCCTGCGCAGTTGATATGGCAGATGCAATCTGGATAGGCCGAGTATCGTATCCTTGGGGTTCAAGGTTTCGTTCAATCATGCTATGTATTTCGTCTTCGCGGACTGAGCCTAGGAGCCCAGCAACTGTTTGACCGGACGTCAACCTCTCGCGGTTCTGTGCAACGTACCCAACAGAAAGAAGGGCTCCAAGGTCTAGAGATGTACCAGGAAGGCCAAGGGACACTCGGTGTGCCGCTAAAGCGTCCTGGAATGTATTACCTGCTGCGTAGTTGGCCTGACCACGATTTCCTATCAAGCCATTGACAGAAGACAGCATAATAAAGAAGTCCATATCCCGCGGGAGATGG
>JANTQJ010000775.1:0-10669 GCA_032989685.1 Arthroderma sp. PD_2
CAAGACATGCCATGTAAGATAAATCTACGGCCTCCTGCCGCTGTCAAGAGAGGTCATGAACTTTTCTCTCAGTCTTGTATTCACGACACCACCTATTCCATAGGCTGGCACGATTCGTCCAATTCTAGCAATACAACTTGGAGCCCAGTCTCTCTTCACACGCGCCCATCTGTCGACGGCCGGGAGTCCGCCAACGGGCTGGCGGTTATAGAGGTCTAGTCCTAGCAGGTGGGGCGGTGTGCTGACCAACTGGACGGCAGCTGGGATGGAGAACTGTGCAATGGCGTATTTCGACTTTGGATTGGAAGCGATCGCGTCAGGTACGTGTCTGGCTACCAAGGGCGGGAGGTTGAAGGAGGCGAAGATTGTGAGACTGTCTCGGAGGCAGAAGAGAGAGTATGAGGTTATGGGTATCCTTGGAGTAGGTGGCAGGCAGGCGGCGGTCCCCTTTATCTGTGGAGCTGCAGCTGCAGCTGGTGCCTTTGCAGATGCCGACTGGCCGGCGTTTCCTTGCGACTGTGTTCCAAATATTTTGACGAATCTGGAGTCCTTGTATACGCATATTGACATGTTTACCAATGCGGTGGACACGAACTTGACGAACCCGGTCGAGACGCTGTTGTATGCCTTGTCTTCCATGGTCGAGACCGCAGTATCGATCAAATTGGCGGTGAGATAGGTAGACGAGTAAAGGGTGTAGATTAGGAGGAAAGGTGTCGAGGTAATGAAACGGTGAGGTCTAGTTATCATGCCCTTTATGGACGAGGCCAGACTTGATTGAATCGAGAGTCCTTTTGCTGCCTTCTCGATGATCGATCTAAGAATTGGGAGTAAAAAGTTCAGTGGGCAAGTTCCCATGTATCACGATCTCTGGATATTAGGTGCTGACTCACTTGTCAATGATTGTGATAATTGGGCATATGAGGACTCCAGCAGTGGCAGCACTGGCGACATCCACCGCCAGTCTCGATCCCAGGTTGCCTGTATTCCATATCCGCGTCCCACCGAGAACAGAAACAGATTCCGGTACATGGAGTGGTTTCGGGTGGACGAAGCCCTGGCGGCCCTCTACAGGGGCAGCTGTGTTCGCCTTGGGCTCATCTCCGGCGACTATCCCTTCACGAGACATTCCCAAATCACACCGTCGTTGCTGCTATATGCACGGATGGAGAGAACGAGAGTATGCAGCAGAGTTATAGCTGCATAGAAGACGCCAGAGAGTGCACTTCGGCAATGTATACGGAGTTATCGGTGGTTCTTCCGGAGCCACGAAGAAAGGAAAAGAAGAACGAGACGCAAATGATATCGATACTAAAATTGAGAAGACACGAACGCTGCAAGAAGTGAAAGACCATCAATCCAAGTCTGCCAAAAAAAAAAGAGAGTGAGACCGAGATTCGGCCGGGGCTAGCTTTAATCCCTGGGGATCTTTTTTTTTTTTAAAGACTTTCTCCAACGCCCTTTTTGCGAGTAAGCACGTGACCTGGATGGCTTCTAAATCTTCCAAAGATAATTGGCCAGGGACAAGGGAACGATGCTAAAGAGCTGCAAAAAGATGCGATCCGAGTGGCGGTAAGGGGGTCCGAGTTGCTGCGGAACTGGGGACCGAAACCTTTGCTCACTAACTTGCTCAAGGAGTAAGATTGTTGGGCTTGTCGTCTGGGCTTCTCCACGAAATATAGCAGCATGGAGCAAGCTGCGACAGGATAAAAAGAAAACATCCTCTCAACCTACCAATGGGCAGCAGGTCTTTATATCCATCGCAGTGATATCGTCGGATAGAGCAGCTTCCTTGACGAACAGTCCATATCCTTTCGATGGGGGGATAACCTCGCGTGAAGACGGTTCGTGGGGAAGAAGCAATATACAAGAATGTGCGACTTTGACGGTCGAGGCTCGG
Source organism: Arthroderma sp. PD_2 (assembly GCA_032989685.1). Classification (NCBI taxonomy): domain Eukaryota; kingdom Fungi; phylum Ascomycota; class Eurotiomycetes; order Onygenales; family Arthrodermataceae; genus Arthroderma; species Arthroderma sp. PD_2. Next base: position 1,901 of record JANTQJ010000775.1, read on the forward strand.
ACAAAGACATGATGATATCGCTATATACGGGGTACAGACAGGTACCTTAAAGCGATGTCGACTTACGCTAATGTTGTTGCTGCCGCCCTTCACGTAATTTGATATATTACAGTGTTTGCTCTACAGCCAAGGACCTATTGGAGTCATCTACTCTGGGTGACTGACGTAGAAGTCTTGAGATATACTACAAACACTCTTACTCACCTACCATGGGCTCCTCACTTCAATGCCTGGAATTGAGGTCTATGTGGTGAGCTCAGAGACATCATGCGATGGTTTGGGCGGGTCGAAGAGATGACTATAGAGGAGGTCGTGCTAACAGAGCCCAAGAGCCAGGTTAGGTTCAGAAAGCTCTCCCCCATGAGGACGTTTTTGAGAGATCTTTGGCCGGACGGAACTGGGGTGTGGAGAGATAACTGGTTGAGTTTTCCTCTTCAGACGAGCTGGTCTTCTCCGTAGCCGGGGAGAGAAATCAAATTGTATATACGGAGTTCTCCCCTTTCGCTAGGTTCTTTAAGGCTGCTTCTTATGTAACTAAGAGCTAGTTTATTGCCTGGGTCGTTACATTTAGCGACGTAGGGCCCTTTTAGCGACGACTTGTTGAATGGCGATATTGAAATAACCGATTTATGGAATAACCTATAAAGGCTCATGAATGGAATGATTGTCGAATTGTTCATTGGCCGGGCGTGTATGAGTTCTTTCGCGGATGCATCCCATCCCCGTCCCGTATGGCACATCTACACTAACCAGGACCGATGGGAACTACTCAAGAGCAAGAGGTAGGTTAACATGAAACCAAAGCCCTCTTTCTGGCAGTCAATAAGGGCGTTCGCCTTTTTTGGTCTAACAATTAAATACTGGCAGTTCTCCTACCCGTGCTATTTTTTATTCAACTTTAATTAACCTTAAATCATCGAACTGCTCCGTACCTGAATGCTCAAGATATATAGGCTTCAACCAATAATATTATTTTATCATTTGGCGTTCCACGGAGTAACTGCCATCATCAACGGAGTAATTAGATTACAATATTCAAATGATCAAAATTGCCAGCGGAGACCGCGAGAGCTTGTCGGTTCAAACTTCTCCACACGCTGACTATCTTGCTTCTTTCGCTCAAGTTGAAATCGGCGATACCAACAAGGACGCGCCGCTATTGGATGCAAGCCACAATTCACGCTGAAGAACCTCGGTGACCCCAGACTCTTACATGGATACGGTGTGCCACATGAGGAAAAACATGCATTTCTCACTCAGGTTTGGTCCTGCATAACTTGTCATGCGCATACTCGCTGTCGTTGGCCCTTGATGAATTCCAACACATCTTCACCTCCTGAGCTCGAGGTGGCCGAGAAGCCAGAGACGGTCATGGGCAATGAGAAAATCCAAGCCTCCGATGACGCCGAGGTTGATGATATCGATGAGATCCGCAGGTCTGTCGAATCCTACTCTCCAGAGGAGACCAGGAGGATATTAAGGAAGGTCGACTACCGCCTCATCCCGCTCCTCACCGTGCTTTACTTGCTTGCCTTTATCGACAGAGGGAATAGTACGTGCAGTCTCACCCTCGAAAGCTTCATCTAGATTATTCCGTACAGTCGTGGATATATCGATGGTATATTTTCTCGTGTGATCTGAAGGCTGATCTTAGCCATTGTAGTCGCGAATGCCAAAATTGCTGGCCTGGAGACGGATTTGCGCCTACACGGCCCTCAGTACAACATAGCATTGACTCTTTTCTTCGTCCCGTATGGCTTGTTCGAGGTGCCCAGCAATATCATCCTCAAAATCTTACGGCCGTCAGTATGGATTGCTATCATGATGTTGGCCTGGGGGGCTGTCACCACGTAAGGCCTTAACTTCTCCCCCTACTAATTTTCCGTTTAAGCGACTCCTTGGCTGTTAACCAATATACCCCCACGAGACAGATTGATGGGACTAGTCCAGAGCTACCAGGGCCTTCTTGTAGCGAGATTCTTTTTGGGCGTAGCTGAGGTATATACCCGATGCCAAAACTGGGTTCTGCAAGTCTGCGTACAGACGTAAAGCTGACGCGGGCCAAAAACTACAGTCTGGTTTCTTCCCAGCCGCTACCTACCTATTAACAATCTGGTACAAGCGGTATGAGGTCCAGCAGCGAATGGCAATCTTCTATGGCTCTGCTTCTTTGTCCGGAGCGTTTTCAGGTCTCCTCGCATTTGCAATTCAAAAGATGCATGGCGTTGCAAACCTTGCAGGATGGCGTTGGTAAGTCAGGGGGGCATCAACTCTGACCATCATAGTTATATACACTAATCCATTCAACGTGGGAAATAGGATCTTCATACTCGAGGGACTTTTACCCGTTATCCTTTCACTGGCAGTATGGTTCATTCTCCCAGATAGCCCTGAGAGAGCCAAGTTCTTGACCAAGGAAGAAAGGGACTTCCTTGCAAACAGACTGTCTATTGAGACTGGCTCTGGCCAGGGCCGAGTCACCAATAACGACAAGATCACACTCAGACATGTCATAGCTGCCTTTAAAGAGTGGAAGATTTACTGTGCCATCTTAATGTTCTGGGCCAACACGATCAGTGTTTATGGGTATGCCTCTATATCAATGGGAAAGCTTGAAGATGAGGAACTGACTAACATTTTTGACACTAGATTTACTGCAACAGTGCCAACCGTCATTAACGATCTTGGATACACTGCAGCACATGCCCAGCTCTTGACTATACCAATCTACGTTGTAGCCACGATAGGAATTCTCGGATTTGCCTACGTATCCGACCGCTATCAGCAGCGAACACCATTTATCATCGCCGGAAATGCCGTTGCCCTTGTAGGATTCGCCGCACAACTAGCAATTCCACACCCAAGATACCCCGGTTTAACGTATGCGATGTTGTTCCTTGTGGCCTCGGGACTATATTCTGCATTTACTCCGGTGCTTTGTCTGATCGGTAAGTTATAACATGGGTGATTACATATTTGAGCGCAGCTGACTTGTCATCAACCTCCTTTCAGCCAACAATCTTGCACCCTCGTCCAAACGAGCAGTGGGAATGGCCATTTTAATCTCTATTGGGAATTGGGGCGGGATAGCTGGGTCTAACATCTACCGTACAGTGGAAAAACCAAGGTACCCAACGGGCTTTGGTGTATCGCTTACCGTATGTGCTATCGCTATCATGACTGCATTCTTCCTGCGGTTTGCGTTCAAGCGGGTAAACGACCAGCGGGATAAGCTAATTGCAGAAGAGGGAGAGGAGGCCATCCGAGCTAAGTACACGGAGAAGGAGTTGTTGGATATGGGTGATTTGAGTCCGTTTTTTAGATACACCCTTTAACATGGGCGGGTGGAAAAATGAAAGAAGCCGAAATGTCTGCTCTCAGAATCCAGAGTATTGAGCTGCAGTTCTACCTACTATTTATTTCCGTAGGTTGGAAAAAGGGTTTTAGGGATTTATAAATACATGAGACATTAACATTCCTCCGTTGGAAGGCGGTTGGACGCCATTCCATAGTAATATAATCGTGATATGTTTTATAACACATTTTTACCGGGAACGCCTGCAGATGGGAATCAAAAAGGAAGAAGAACAAAAAATAAGTCAAGAATCAAGAAGAAAAGCATGAAACATCAGGTCGTTGAGCTAGCTGGGGGCGGAGCACTATCGGATGAGCTGGCGCCACTCTGGTTAACGTTCTGAAAACCTTCCAATGTAACGTCCACAGCGCCAGCTTGAACAAGCTATAGGGAGATGATTAGCACATGTAACCTTGGATGAAAGCGTAACAGATTTCACTAGGTGTAGAGATCTAGCCACTTACTGCCCTTCTTAGATCGTCAATTAGATCATCTGCATCCTCGATACCCACGCATAGTCGAATCAGGTCCTCAGGCATAGCCCTCTCCTTGCGAGTCTTTGCATCGATGCTCGCGTGGCTCATGCGACACGGCATGCTGATTAAACTGTTCACACATCCAAAACTAACACTGATAGCCCACAGTTTTGCGCTCTCGACAATACGTTCGCTTACCAGGGCGTCTCCGGTTTCAAAGGAGAGAACGGCTCCGGCTCCTCGGGCCATTGTCCAGTGCAGGTCGTATTGTGGGTGTGATTTCAGGCCAGGGTATCGGACGCGGAAGCCGTGGGATTCAAGGAATTCCGCAATTCGTTGTGCGTTATTCTGCTGCTGCTCCATGCGTACTTTGAGGGTCTTGACGCCGCGGAGGAGGAGCCAGGAGTCAAAGGGCGATAGACCGCACCCGGAGGCATTGATAGGGAAATATAGCTTGTCTCCAAGTGGGAGGTCGTTGACTGCAATAACACCCGCCATCAAGTCGTGGTGACCGGAAAGGTATTTAGTTCCGCTCTCATACACGATATCAGCCCCAAGGTCTAGGGGGTTGAGCAATAGTGGAGAAAGCATGGTATTATCTACAGCAACCAGCGCACCGGGATTTTTGGCATGGGTCATTGTGGAGATTCGGCGTATATCGACAATCTTGATCAAGGGGTTCGTTGGTGTTTCCAGCAGAACCATTGCTGTCTTTGAGTTTAGCACCTGTTCAACATTTTCGGGGTCGGTTGTATCGACGTGGTGCACGATGATTCCCCCGTGGGTAGACAAATATTTGAGAAGTCGATTGGTCCCTCCATACAAGTCGTCCCCGGTCACCACTTCATCACCGGGCTTGAGGAGTCGCGTGATCACATCCAACGCTGCCATGCCGGACGATACGACGAGTGCTCGCTGTGCAGACATGATTTTCGCCAAATGGCGTTCAAGGTGTGTCCTCGTAGGGTTCCCCGATCGTGTATAGTCATATTCACCACCACCCCCGCCAGAGGTTTGTTTGAATGTAGCGCTCTAAGTTTTAGAAGTATCGGTTAGCAAGTAGCCCACCGAAAGCATTAGGCAGGTTATACTATAACAATGTCGAGTAATGACTATCATAAGGAGAATGACGGGGGGAATATTATATAGGTTATATAGGCTATATTTTACCTGGTATATTGGCACACTGCTGGCGTTGAACTGGTCATTGCCCTCGGTATACACCAATTCCGTTGCAAGGGCATATCTCCGCCCCGTCCTTGGGCTCGACGGAGCTGGAGACGGCGGAAGATTATGACCAGCTACGTCGACATGGGGAAATGCCTTTCGCACAGCGCTACCCTTCGCCGTCGCTGGAGTACCACCAGATGGGGGCCCAGATTCGGACATGGTCGAGTCAATTGGAAGAGAGAGAAGGAATGGGAGAGGAATAGGGCCCAAAAAAGATATAAGCAGCGCTAGAAGAAGAGTAGATGCGATGTATAGGGTATATCAAGAAGAGAGATATTGATACTTCTACCGACCGAAAAGTAGAAGCAACTTTCTCTCTCTCTCTTTTCCATTTGGCCGTTCTTGGGGAGAAGAAAATCGCGTCATCACAACTGGGCTGTATTATGTAATCTCCGTCTTCGGCGAGGAAGAAGAAGATGAAGAATAGCAAGATGGATGTACGCCGTCATGGAGATCGATTCTTAAAGGTAAGAGAGGTTTTAGATGGGACAAGAAGAGATAGAAGAGTGATGGTAGTGATTATAGATCTGTAGTAGACAAATATATATGGTGCCAAAAAAAGAAAAAGGAAGAGACAGAAATCAAAAACCCCCCGATCTACGGTTAAACGCCTATATCCCATTTGAATAGCATGGTTTACATCCATCTTCTCCCATTATGCTCATATAGTACTGGAAGTGGTTGAACAGTAGCTTCCACTCTCCAGTCGTGATAAGATAGATATCAGTCCAGCCCTTCTGCCAGGGGAAGGACAGACGATTTCTCGATTATATCGTCCTGCTCTGACTCAGTGCTCCAATCCTTTTCAGAGAGAGATTTTATGGCGGCTGAGGAGCTCGTATTCGCCGATGACTTGACTGCGCCGGCCCTCTTGAAGAAATCGGTTGTCCTGAGTCCCCGGACCTCCTGGGGGTCAACGGAATGTATCATGGCACCGGAGTCTCGCTTGTGTCGAATTAACTCCCTTACAGGAACCATTGCAGCATCTCGGCAGGCTTCCTTGATATCGCTTCCTGACATCCCCTCCATGATCTTGACGAGGCAAGGTATGTCGAACTGGTCTCGGTCAACCTTCGTGTCCTTGAGAACAAGGCTTAGAATTCTTCGTCTCTGAGGCGCCAAGGGTAGGGTAACCGGGAATTTCTTTGGCATTCGCCTTAATATAGCCTCGTCGATATCTTGGATGCGGTTGGTTGCACCTAGAAGGAGTACTCTCTGCGGCTGGCCCATGGCGTTGGCAGACGTCAATCCATCCCAGTGGGTCATGAATTCCGCCTTTACCATCCCGCTGGCTTCGTGTTCGCCGCTGCGTCGGGTGCCCAGAACAGCATCAATCTCGTCTATAAAGACGATACTTGGCTCAAGCTTCCGTGCTAGTGAAAACACGGCGTTGACCAGCTTGTTCGAGTCTCCGTACCATTTCTCCGTCAGAGTCGAGATGTGCAGGTTTATGAAACACGCGCCACTCTCGTGAGCAAGAGCCTTTGCCAACATGGTCTTTCCGCATCCCGGAGGCCCGTAGAGCAGAACTCCGGATGGCGCGCTAAGCAAGGAGGACGAGGTTCGATATAGTTGAGGCATGGTCAGCGGGTATATGACCGACTCCTTCAGCTCCTCGATGATATCTTCAAGGCCACCGATATCGTCGAACGAGACGGGGATATCCTCTGGCGCAACAACGTCCATTGCAATTGCCTGCTCATACTGGGATAAGACAAGTTTTTCCTTTCGCGGTCGACGTTGGCCACTCTTCTTCCCGCTTCCCGTAGATTCATCATCCGAGTCGTCCACACGGTCCAACCGTCTCAGTACAGCTGCAGATTTCCGTTTTGCTTCATCACGCTTCTGGCTGTCTGGGTCGAGTTCGAGTTTGGAGAGTAGGAAGCGGACAACAAAATATGTTGATAAAGACTGGTAGCAGGAAGTACAGATGTTAGCCAAGGACACTGTCTATATGTAGGGATTGTCACTTTTTAGCATGAATGGAATGCGCGTACCGTGCCAGCTATCAGGATTAGCTCTTGAACGAGTTGTTGCCAGCGTCGGGCGCCGCTGGAAGCCATAGTATGGGATATATTGATACGATCACGTTCAGTTCGCGGATGAACAGGACTGAGTAGGGTGAAGTAAGCAGTAAACAAGACCCGAAAGCCCTTATCGCCAACTAGAGATAGAATAGCTTCGCAAAATTGGGTTCCTTGATGGTCAAACAACTAAATAACCTATGTGGCTTGAAAAACGTCTTTTCTTTTTTGTCCGAGGTGTGGCTGACTGTCGCGGTCACATGTTTGAGGTCCAAAACATCAACAGAACAAACACGAGCAGTGAAATAGTGGTTTACTTGAATATAGATAGCTACATCGAGCCGGATACGACGGAATAAGACAGATATCTGGACCAATGCCAAAGCGCAAAGCCGAGTCGAAGCTCTCGTCCCTGGTGAATGGCGACATAGAAGACGACGACGCTCTTGGTCGCGTCGATGAACTGGACGACAACGCGAGTATAGAACCTCCGCCAGCCAAACGACAGAAAGGCCGACCAAAGGCTGCTCCGGCCAAGACAGCGGCAGAGAAGCCAGCAAGGAAAACACGGTCGAAAGTGGTGGTGGGCCCGAAGAAACGCGGAGCGGCGACTGGGCGAGGAAAGGCTTCAAAAGTAGTTGAAGAGGAACCAGCAGAAGATGTGGATAATATAGAAGAAGAAGACGGGACGAGAGAGGCAGAAGGGGTGTCAGAGGATGAGCTTGATTCACCAGAGACCGTCCAACATCAAGAGACTAGAGGAGGAGCCAAGACACGACGGGGAGCAGCAAAAGCAGCGGAGACTATAAAGGATGGTGAATTTGAGTATACGCCTACAAACGCCAAATCGAAGAATACGCGGACGCGGACAGGGAATCAGGCAGCAAAGAAAACGGCCAAGGGACCCTCGCCGCCAATAGAGAAGACTCCAGATGTTGTGAAGAGTGCAATCAGAGGCAGCACTTCCATCAGCCGGGTAGAGACAAAATTCACGCCCTCGGCAATTCGCTGGGCATCACCTTCAAAGAGCTCCCTGCCGCAGCAGCGAACACCTCGAGCTTCTGGTGTGAAACCATGGGGGAGTCCTACAAAACTCCACGAGGCGGGAGACGGTGAAGTTGCCCTCAGGCTAAAGCTGGGCGAGATGACAAAGAAGTATGAGAGTATGGAAGGGAAATACCGTGCTTTGAGAGAAATCGGGGTGGTCGAGGCCAATTCCAATTTAGAAAAGATACGGAAGCAGCACGAGGAGACAACAGCAGGTAAGGGCCTTCAGGGTTAATACATGGTATGCGGATAGTCAGGCTGACCGATGATGATGCTATAGCGTCCAAACAACTGATCGCCTCCCTTAAGAGCGAACTCTCGAAACAGTCAAACGTGTCAAAACAGACGAAAGATCTACGGAAGGAGCTCGCAGCGCGGGACGCCGAAGCCGTACAGCTTCGACAGCAGCTTGATGAAATGAAAACCGACCTCAACAAAGCTCAAACCGAATCTAAATCGCTGCAAACCAAATTGACGGCAGCTAGAAATGCCACCGCCAATGCTGAGAAGGCAGCGGCAGCAGCAAGAGGTCCCGGTGTCAGGCCAGGACCGGCATCGAGAGACGCAGTAAACGGGGCCATGGAGTCAGCGCAGCTAGCACAGCTCAAGGAAGACCTCTATAGTGATCTCACGGGCT